>SJJU01011363.1:0-10578 GCA_012932125.1 Conopomorpha cramerella
TACTGGTTTGGTATTTAATTTGTCTAAGGGGTAAGTCAGTTTTTCCTGAAATGGATTACATAAAACTTATGACTAAGTGAATTCTTACACTAATTACGAATAACACTCCATTTAGATAATTTCTCTTGTTGGTAAATTAATATTAATTAGCGTAAAGGAAAGTTTACTGGTTTATTCGTTCTAAATATTCGTGATGATGAGTGTGATGGACGTATCTTACTAATCTTACTAATATTGTAAATGAGAAAGTGAGTTTGTTTGTTTGTTCCGCTTTCACGCCGTAACTACTGAACCGATTGCTTTGATATATTCCCGAGGGAAAACAAAAATATTCCTTTATACCGCAATATAATCGAAGTGAACGCGGGCGAAACCGTGGGCGGAAAGCTAGTTATAAATAAAATGTAAACTCACAAGCTCATGATTAATTATGTGTCGCTTTTAAATCCCAACTATAATAATATTCTATCCAAAATAGAAAAATAAAGTACAATAACAAATATACATTAACAAAGGTCAAACAATTCAAATTAGAATAGTGAATTAGGCGTTACAATCAATTTAAACTCGTACCACTAAAACATTAAGCCGACTTGAAAGTTGCTTCCACATTCTGATCCTCAAGTAAACAGAAACTTGAATAAATCATAACTGTATGATGACAGATTAGATAAGTTCCACGAGACTGATTTAAAATGAGCTTTTTCGTCATATGTTTTAATGGGAATATCAGCTCAAGACATGCAAGAAGTGGTAGAGTCAACGTGCCTTTGACTGTAAACAATCTGAGAAGACATTAATATCAGGCAGCTCGCAATCATGGGGCCCGTCGCAACTTAGTATATGCGAGCCAATTTACAAACTGCTTAAGTTACTACCATAACAGATTCACAACGATGTTCTCACTAGCCAACTTTACATGAGTTATTGCAAAATTCATGACTGTTTTGTCTACGAAGGTCTTAAACGTTAATATAACGACACCGACAGTTTCTAACCAGACACGTGATCGTGAGGATGAATGTTAATACACACATATAGGTCCCTCTACTTACACTACACTTTTAAGTAGTAGGTACCTACATCATACATTCATATACACACTCACACATACATATATACACACACACACTCTCATCACTACTTAAGATTAGATTATAAGTTTTACTATAAAAATTGCTGTGTCCTACAGGATCTACAATGCTTGTATAATCCATATATGTAACACCTTTTATACCTACCATTGTGGAACGCAATAAACTTATTGAGTATTGAGTATTGATGAGGTGATCCGGAGGTTTATGAGCATTATTTTTTTTTTGCCACTTATCCGTGATAAAAATATCGTACTAGAGCCCTATCAAATATTTCGAAGATACCTAACTTGGTAAGGTTTAGTTAGGCACCTATAAAACGATGTTGAAAAATTAAAAACCAAACCTTCTATAATTTTTTTACACCTTTCTTGCTAAACCATAATTAAAGCATCCGTGTGATTCCCAATTGGCACGTTGGAATTGACTTACTTTTGAATTGAATACTACTCGTAAGGTTTAACCCGACAAGGTTTTGGGACGCAAGTTTAAGTTATAGGATACCTTTAGTCATAAACCTACATTTACCTATTGCAAAAAAAATCTGTTCCAAACCTATTCCCATGCAAGAACCCAACCTTTTGATCTTTGAGGTAGGTCAAATTGAAAGAACTATGAATTCCTAAAGAAACATATTATTTTTTTACACCGCACAACAACCAACCGACCTTATTTCTTTCACACAGTAAAAGGAAATAATAATTCAATCAGCTGATTCATTTATCCAATAGCGTTGCAATCGTCTCATCAGTGCAGCGTTGCAGTCTGATTGCCCTCTAAAAATATTGTGCATGTGAACAAGATGGCCGTCTTCCCGCCAATCTGCCGCGTGTGTTGCAAGGTCGAGGGGACGTCGAGTGCAGGATGCGGGCGCGCGTGCGTCGTCGGGCCAGGGGCACGCGTCTCGCCCAGCCGGCGGGTGATCTAATCTCCTATTTTTCTTTAAAAATTAAAGCCTATAAAAATAGAGTCGGAAAATTACTCATAAATTATATCAGATCTAATACAACGACAATTGTAAACCGCGTAGCATCCTCAGCTTATACTTCTTTCAAGCAAAATGTATGGGACTTAACGTACCTACTTCTAGATCCGATCTATCGCTCATTTATTACCAGCATTATGGGACAGAAGATAAGAATCTTTTGCTTTTTCTCTCGTTTCATTCTAAACGTCAGTTTCAGATTGCAAGTCGTTATTGCAAGTTTATCCCTTTAGTTTCCCACTATCTTTGACAGATTTATCGTGCCAAACATGCAGAAGAAAACAGGCTTAACATGAGTCTAATCATCTGGGCCCTAAGTCTACTACAACTGGTACTTGCATTGCTCTGGCATCGTAGCGGTAAACGATGTGCAAAGCTTTCTTTACTGTTGTCCGTAGTAAAACTCCGATGAACATGATTTGCCGTTCTGCAACTACGAGAGTTTAGCAGACTTTACCCCCAGGCCAGGTGTTTGTGGAATAGGTACGAGCTAACATGCATATACATGCTAATCGTTCATGGATATGTGTCAAACATAATATTTTCTTGTGAATTTTTGTCCGGTGGAAACACACGTTAAGCTAACAGAAAAACTGACACAAAGCTTTATTTTTATTCCGATCGATGTATTACTGTAAATAGCAGAATTAGACGACAAGTGTATATCTAATATTGACCATCTGTTGGATGCATTAATGTGCATTTGATTGAATATGCGTTGATTTAAATCGTTATACGTAGGTATATCAAATACAATGCATTAAATATTAGTTTCGGTACTACTTATGTATAACGTATAGAGTAGTAAACTCTACTGGAACCAGGACCTTAGTATTCTGATTTTCTGAAGAGCGTCGGTGGTCCAGTTTGTCGGATACTTGACTGTAATCGTTGGAAGTTGCGGGTTCGAGTCCGGCTACTGGACGTGTACCAATGGGACTCACTCACTTTTTCAGAACTTATGATCAACGAAAAGTACAACATCCTGATTAAACCCGCACATCACAAGGTGTGTGGAACTATACAGTTAGTAACGGCGATGGGCTCACACCCTGTCACGTTGAGTTAAATACGCTTGGCGAAGCATAGGTATTTGCTTAGCAAGTGTCTCTGTGAATTGTATTTATTTTTATTATATTTTCTAATTGGATGCCCGATATCTGTTAAGCATAGTACATTATTAGAGGTAAACATGTAGAAATTAATACTGTTTCAATCCTTCAAAAGTTATATATTATTTCACATCTGCATAAACGTCAAAAAAACATTTTTACCCAAGTAAACTACATACCACTCCGTAGATGTAGGCAGGAAATACTCAGGTAATATGGATTTCGATTCCCACAGTCCAGTTCCAAACCACATCAATCTTTTCTTACTGCTGACCTACTTTTTTAAGATGCTGTTACATAACGACCTCGTCAAACGGCTAGTACCCTGCACCTTTAGAATGGGAAATTTTTAAAAGGGTGAATAAAAAAGTCACTTCGAAAATATGTTGAAGGAAAAGTTATAGGTAACTTTATTTCGTTGTCTGATTTCAATAACACAAGTACTCTAGGTACTTAACCTTGCCTTCATCAAGGTATTTTAAAATATTTATTTTTACGACTTGTAGACTAGAAGTATGGGTACCGAATGAACAAGTGTGCTCCATCGTAGACCACGTCGGTGCTTAACAACAGGCAGGATGGTGGTCAAACGCTTGTTCAATGCGTTAAAAAAAATATTTATTTATACGAAATGCTATTTTTAAGCGACTTTTCTTTTTCTTAATGTTTTTTGGCCGATAACTTCGTCGTTTTTGTACCGATTGTGATGATTGATTTTTTTGATGGAAAGGACACATTACAAAGGTGGTCCCATCATAAGGAAGTTAAGGTATGATGATGGCAGACCCGATAAATCGAGGGAAACTTTGAAAAATAGAAGGGATGGGCTACTATTACTGGTTAAAGTCGGTTCTTTTATATTGATATTTTATATTGATTTGTACTGCAAATATAGTTGACGCACGAATGTACGGATAATGTTCCATACGCTTAGTATCAGGCAGGCCTTGTGTGGTGGTCTTGTAATGTAAACGATATAGCAAAAACATTACCAAATGAGCGAATAATATTCATTTATAAAAAAAAAATACAACCAAGTGACAAGAAGAAGTGAGACTTCGGTATTTCATAGAGCAGAAAAGGGACTTTGGCAGAGGAATTTCTGAAACGGACGAATAAGTTAGTACGGAATAGGAGATTAAGAAATAAGGTACATAATAATATAAATAATATAATCATAATATAGCTAAGCTTTAAAGATATCTGTCACTGCCCCTGTAGGCTCTCCTCTTTACATTGGACTACAAGGCTCTCTGTTAAATTATTTATCTATGTATAAAATATAAATAATAATTGTTGTTCGTTAGTTTCGCTAAAACTAGAGAACGACTGACAGACAGAAATGTTTGTCTTTGATTATTTGTCTTTGTTGGAAGTCCAGATAACGTTTAAAAGTGAATAAATATGCATTTTCCCCCAATCAGCTGTATTTCTTCCCATAGACACAGAACAAATGCGACTTCCTATGGCAAAACAAATGTGTCCGGGGACAGCTAGTAAAATAAATATACAGAGTTACTGGTAATTGGGCCTGTCCTCGCTAAAGGTGAGCGACTTTACTATGGGACCCCCTAACCTAAACTTAACCCTTTTCTGGCTAGTCCATTTTTAAACTTTTTACTAAAAAAATCCCAATTATTTACCTTTAAACTGAGAATATTTTAAGGCACCTCTGATACCTTCGCGAAACCTACAAGTACGTAGAGCTATATCTAAGTAAGTATACTAACTATAGTTTTACCACCTTCTGGAATTTTAATTCGTCGTAGTCCACTCTGTAGGAACATAATTTTCCCGGCTTAAAATATTATTAAAACTGGGCGAAAAATCTCGGGGCGTCCACTTGGTACAAAAATAAATATTAACCAGCCATCCTCCATGTTTAAAAATATATCCTTCCGTGCCGTATTACTTATTTATACATTAAGGAAAGTGTTCACTGGAATAGTGCAACGTATTGCGGCTGACGGGACGTATTCAAGCAGAATAATGTATGAAGTGCATAAATGGAGCAATAACAGAACAGGAATTAATGATGCCACACACATACACTCACGTTCGTTATCCCCAAAAGGGTTTCAAGGATCCTTCGGCTACATTTAGCATAATAAGGAGTTTATAATTTCAGTTACAAGTTGCTTGCTAATAGAATGAATAAACCTAATTCTCCAGATTAATAGATAATGATGCCATTCTATATACAAAGTTAAATAAAAAATATTCGCTTCAAGCAACTCTCTACAACGCAGTGGCGTGCACTAACTTTTACGACAATGTAGGCAGTAATCCCCAAGGATTGACACCCATGTATAGGTAACTTGCCTTTACGAAATATCTAGAAAAGATCTACTCACCCACAAAACACAGGTCCTTCGTTAGCCTATGTCTTGACTACAACAAAAAAAGATCTAGCAATAACTATATTACTAGATCGGGTAACCAATATACTAAGGTAGGCAGTGTCTTTTTGCCTATATGGTGTGCACGCCACTGCTACAACGTATCGCTGCTCAAGTAACTCATGATTACCAATTTTTGTTTTAGATTACGGACCATAAAATATAAGACTTTGGAATATTTGTACCTACTTAGGAACCATGTCATTGGTTTTAAGTATTACGAAAATCTGCTGTTCGGAAATCGAACCCGCTACACTCTCGTAGTTGCATCGCTCTGGCATCGTAGCGGCATACAATGTACATCGCTGTTTTACTTACTACGAACGACAGTGAAATGAAAGTAACGAAATCAGCTCAGTAGCCAACCAGAGAAGTTGCATCGCTCTACCAGAATAGATGCAACTACGACTGTAGTAGAGTTAAGTACCTGATCTCTCTACGAGAGAAGGATGGTACTACTATGAAAGTGTAGCTTTACTAAGTAATATACAGGTATAGTATCAATCAAACGTTGGTCAAACGCTTGTTCATAGTGATTAAAAAAAAAATCAGTGGCGTGCACACCATATAGGAAGAATGCCTACCTTAGTATTTTAGCTACCCGACCCAATAATATAGTTATAGCTAGATCTTTGTTTTGTTGTACTCACGACGTAGGCTAACTCAGGTCCTGTGGTTTGTGGGTGAGTAGATAGGTAGGTATGTGCCTATATTTCGTAAAGACTAGTTATCTATACATAGGTGTCAATCCTTGGGGATTACTGCCTACCTTGTCGTAAAAGCCAGTGCACGCCACTGGTATCAATCAATCAACAAGTTGGCTCTTTCATAGCGACTAGGATATTTGGGCGCATGAGTTGTCAATATTTAAACGTGATTTGTTGGTACTCTTGCATATCTCCATTTCTTGTTTTTTTTCAGGTGCCGGTTTAGCCATCAAAACAAGTAGGGTTGCCTTAAATTGGGTGCCAAACTTTTAGGCCGCGCGCCAAAAGAACTACAATGTCAAAAGTCTACTACAAAAGTGTAGCAGGCTTGAGCCCCTGACCTCTGGATTTCCACAGCTACTTCAATCCAGTAATTTATATAATAATTAATTCGTAACCTATACTTATAAGCAAAAATTCCGGGTTATACATAAGTTTATGTACACAACACGTCTAAATATCTCGCAATTGAAGAGAGCTAATTGAGTAAAAAAAAATGTTTTTTGAAGACAATAAAATAGCGAAAACGTAAGTCATAGATTAATTGTTATCTTGTATTCAATATTACTACATTCAGAAGTACACAAATTATTGAAGTTTTTCATATGACCCAGAATTATTGGTCACGAGTGTATATTGACGTATTACTGCATTCACGAAACATAATTCCGACCGGCGTTTCCTGGAAATGACCGCCACAGAAACAGACTAATAATTAATATTGGTTTTATCACGTTTAAATTATTTCATACATTTATGTCATAATGTACTGTATCGATCACGAGTAAAGCTTTTGCCTTCATAACCAACTCTTACAGACCCGTGTATTTTGAGCTTCAGTTAGAAAGAGTTTTAACTACTCAGAAATGAAATTTATTATACACAGTTAGCAATCAGATATGCCTCACAATACAATTCCAAGAACTGAAAATTATATAGAGCATATAATTTGTTAACTGCATTGAACGAGCGCATTTATTGGGGCATTTTGTATGAACAGTTAACCTATTTTGTTATAAAGTTGTGTATAAAAACCCAAAATGCCCATAGTCCTAGCTAACTTGTTTGTTGTCTGCTACGGAATGCGTCTTTTTGTTCCTGTGTCGTACCCAGTTGCCAAATCCGGCTACGAAGGGGCAAAATGTATGCTTTTCAGTTGCAGGATCGTTATTCGTTCGTCGAATGGGGAATTTTCAAACTCCAAAAGTCTTCTTATACTCGCTAATACGAGCGACATCTAGATAAGATCCAGGGTGACTTCTCTAAGTTATATTTTACTAGTGGACTCGACAGACGTTGTCCTGTCTTAACTATTAATCTATACTAATATTATAAAGCTGAAGAGTTTGTTTGTTTGAACGCGCTAATATCAGGAACTACTGGTTCTAATCGAAAAAAAATGTTTGTGTTGAATAGATCTTTTATCGAGGAAGGCTTTAGGCTATGTAACAATTATCCCCAAATTCCCACGGAAACGAAAAAATGCGAGTTACACCGCGCCGTACAGCTAGTATGAATATAAAAATAGTATAACCTCAAGGGTGGCCTGTGCCCAGCAGTGGATGTCACGAAATATAAACTATCCTATCTCTCAAATTGGACGAAATTACATATAAATGCCAACTTTTGTGAATATATATAGCCTTGGTGAAGAGTTCATTGGGAACAAACATCATGACACTGATTTTTTATATATTAAGATTATGTACGTCAAAATATTTACACCGTAGAAAAGAAGTATGTAGAAGTATGTCTCATCATCAGCCACACGCCGTCCACTGCTGGAAGAAGACGTCCCCCAATGATTTCCATGACAAGCGGGTTGTCGATCGCAGTGGTTTAACTCACAGAGAGCGCTGCTGCCCGTCCTCTGGAAAGATCCCTCGGTCGCTTCTTACGACCCCCATGACGGGAAAAGCTGAGCGGTTGTGGTGACACGTGTATTCAATTCGCCGTCACGACATGGCTCGAGTAGAGTAACATGTAAACAAGCAATACAATAAAATTTCACCTTCAGTGGCGTATGTCCAGCAGTGGACAAATCGCTCATTTACTGCAACAACACGAATTTTCACAATGTTTTGTTATTGTGAAAAGTATCTTTAGTAAAAGTAATAAGATTGTTATTTCAACAGGTTCACATTTTGATATGTCGCTTTCTTGCAGTAAATGAGCGAAATATAAGCTGATGATGATGATGAGCCAGGTACTAAGCCCCCTCGCCATGATAAAGACCATAAAGGGGCAAGAGTCTGCCTACCTACTAACTTATAGAGCAATGAATTAAACGATGATGATTTCATGTACCTATGTTTCAGTTTTATCATATTAAAGCTCTTATATTATTTCGCACTTAAGCAATAGCAGAAAAAGTCTTATTTAGCCTACATAAGTGGCGCAACTAATCTGAAAATAATTACGTAGGTATCTAAAATGCACTTAGCAGAAACAAATGTTTAAAAGTTTAGTTGTTGAAAGCTTTTATTTTTGTCGCTACCGTTGTCCGAGTTGGACTGAAAATTAAGCCAGAAGAGAGTATAAAAAACGCGAGATAAGCCCGAGAATGAATGAACGAAAGAACGACGTTTGGGAGTGAGTGAGCGGTGCGACAACGCCGCCGCCCGGTATCATTAAAATCAGCACTGAAGCCACTCTTCTGTATTCGGTGACGGGTAGCGAGGAGCGATAATTATTCTTTAGAATGTTGAATAAATATATCTATAGTATTCAATTGGATTTTAATGGTTAAAATTAATGAAGTAATGTAATAGGTACATTTGTTCAATTAAATATAATACAAATTACAGATTCATTATTCGATTCTCATGCAAAATGGAAGTACCTATATCTTTAATTTCTACTCCTACGTCTTTCTACATTTCATGCACAGTAGACGCCTATAGATAGGTAGATACTGCACACCATTGTAATTTACATTCCTATTACACCATCATCATGTCAGCCCACCGACGTCCACTGCTGGACATAGGCCTACCTAACGTGCCACAACGATTCAACTACATACTTAGGGGTATTCTTTTTTTTATTTTGACGGCCGTCATGGACTAGTGGTCAGGGCATCTGTCCTCTAGGACAACGGTCGCGGGTTCGATTCCCGCCACGGACAAAATGCTTTAGTGATTAGCTGAGACATTTGTTGTGTGCGTCTCGGTGTTTTATTTATCTATGTATGTATTTAAAAGTATTTATGTAAGTATATCAGTCTCTGGCACCCATAGTACAGGGTATCCTAGTTTGGGGTCAGGTGACCGTGTGTAAAAAAAAAAAAAAGTCCCGGCATATTTTATTTAATTATTCGTCCCTCCAAAAACCTCATCCCTACGCCCGAATCGCGAACTCTGTGACCGCGTGAACGCAGTCTAAAATCTGCACTAATTTGGGACGCGGGCTTCAGCCGAGCCGCCGCCGCCGCCGCCGTCGGGCGGGCAAACGTTATTGTACGGAGATGTAGGTCGCTTCGACATATTGCCTCGGACGTGGGCTGCAATGCGGCAAGCCACCTCAAACGCGCCCGCCCGCTTTCCAGATGAAAGCGCCAACCAAATTAATGACGTTTATAATACAATTCGTAGGTTAAGGTTTATGATGAAACTTTTTAGACTTCAGGCCCCGTACCATGAGGCCTCAAAGTGATATTGTATACACTGTGTGACAGCGACAGTGTTCTACCAACCGTCTAGCGTTATCTCTGTCCCACAGCGAAAGCATGGCCTGGCCCCTGTTCCTATACACGATGAATGCTGGTTGACCCTAAAGTCAGCCTGTTATCCTGGCCGAAGGTGGCGTGAAAAGTACTCGAAACCGGAGGTCATGTATGAAAAGATGTAATGAATGTAGATGAAGCGAAAGGGGTATGTCAGGACCGTGACAAATGGAGATCTGTAGTCTCTGCCTACCCTGGGAGACAGGCGTCGAGGTATTTATGCTATGCTAGTAGTATGTATGTACAATATATATAGGTAACCTAATAGCCAAGACCATTAAAACAACAACTTGTTTTATATTATCTTTTGCTATACGCATTGTACTGTGCATTGTAAACCTGCACAGTATAGTTTGGGCGCCTTTAAGTTACAGGTGAACAGATAAGTACCTAATAGGCAAGCGTGCTTTGGTAATCCACATCGCAGCTGAATGCCAGGTAGGACGATGGTCAAACTTGTGTATGTCGTATTAACAATAAAAAAAAATCCCGGTATTGCACACTCGGTCGCCTGACTGCAAACTGGCATACTCCTAGATACCTGTTTAGGTATACAT
>SJJU01011366.1:0-10737 GCA_012932125.1 Conopomorpha cramerella
TTGAATATGTAAGTATATTTATAAGTAGAATACAGCAAAAACCGAAGGCTTATTATTTATAGCTTTCTTATCAATACAGTAACAGGTACCACGTTTTCACTGTTGATTACCTACATAATCGTACTTGTAATTAGTATTGTAACATAATTCATCATTAGCCACATAACGTCCAGTGCTGGACGAGGGCCTCCCGGTTTCCGTCGTTTGGGGGGAAATGCCACGCTTCTCAGGCAGATGGACAATCGTAGTGGTGTTGTGGTTTAACTCACAGAGCGCGCTGCTGCCCGTTCCTCAGTTCCTGGACAGTTCCCTCGGTCGCCTCCTTACGATCCCACGGCGGGCTCGAGTATGTTGAGTGAACCAAATGCATAGCCACTGAAATTCACATAGCGTCTGTGGTCCAATTGGTCGGGAACGTGACTTGTGTTCTAGTCCGGCTACTGGACGTGTACCAATGGGGCTCTTTTTCAGAGCCTATGTACAACATCGTGGTGAAACCCGCGCACCACAAGGTGTGTGAAACCTATAACGGCGATGGGCTCACACCCTGTCACGTTGGGTTAAATACGCTTGGTGAACCGAGGTCATTTGCTTTAACAAGTGCCTCTGCCTACCCCGCTTTGGGATTAAAAGGCGTGAAGTGTATTTATTTATTATGAAATTAGTAAGTGCTGTGCTGACAAAGCAAAACATTTACCCTGGTATTCATAAAGTTAGAACAACGCTAGTGTACTGAAGTGTAAGAAAGTCTCTAGAGCTGGTCAACTGTTACCTAAATACGGACAAACTGGTCTAAATTGATATACGTCAACTAGTTAACTTTTTAGCAATAGGGTGGCTAAATTTTGGTATGTAAATGTCAATTCATAGAGTTCGTCACTTGATGGAGGTATGAAAATATTGGTAAATCGGAAATATTAGACATTATACTCAAATCTCAGACCAAACGTCTCTTGTGCACCAAAGTATATGGAAAATGATGTACGTACTTCTGAATGCAAACTGCTTTACTACTAATCTGACAGTTTGGATCATATATGCATATAGGAAGGGGTCAAATTAAGATTCGAGATTTTCTTACATAGTTACAAGTGAACTGCCTACCTTAGTATTTTTGTTACCCGACCTAATAATAGAGTTATTGCTAGATCTTTTTTTGTTCTACTCACGACAAAGCCTAACGAAGGTCCTGTGTTTTGTGGGTGTGTAGATAGGGGTAACCTATGTTTCATAAAGACAAGTTACCTATACATAGGTGTCAATCCTTGGGGATTACTGCCTACCTTGTCGTAAAAGCCAGTGCACGCCACTGATCCAGATTTACCCTGGTAAAAGTAAGGTACAGAAGACGTTGCATCTTACTCTTTTACTCCTTGATGTTTTTCATAACGTTGTCTCGTTTTATTATAAACGTCAATGTAGGATTGCAAGTCGAGTTGTTTTTAGTCTGAGACTCACACTTATGTGTCGCTCAGTCAGTTCTAAACAGGAATTGATAATAATGGGAAACTTTCTTTGACGTTTTTCTGAGAGATTTTCGGCCGGAAAACTGTCATACTTTCTGTTAGCTCAGTGATCGGTCAAAGAAATAAAATGCGTGGACTGTAGTTTTACTGGTCGTGTTCACCAAGTATTAAAGGTTATTGTGTAGCAATAAATTTGAGATTCGCGACAATTATAGCGATGCCCGATCGTAGGTGTGGTGTCGTCGAAGGGTAGACGTAAAGTGCTTGTCGTGAGCGGATGACGTGAAATGTCAAATCCGCCGCGACGTTCGGAAATCCGATAGTCTCCAACACTTTCCAAACAAAGTTTGACAGTAATGACGGTACTCCGGCCGAAAATCTCTCAGAAAAACGTCAAAGAAAGTTCCCCATTCGCATGCCACATCCTAAATGAATACACATGAATGGCACTCTCGAACCAGAACTTGTCACAATGAAAAGGCCAACCTACATAACATAACAAATTATGTTAGTATAATCCACAGAACTCACTGAACGCATCAACGCACATTGTATCTTAGATTACATTGAATTCTAACGCAGTTATCTAGCGGTTCCAATTGAAAAAGGTGCGCTGGATGCATCTTACTTGTATAAATAATCCTTACCACCTTACTGAGCGGAACGAAAGAAATACCTACCTATATGTGTCCATAATGTAGAGTTCTCTCCCAGTACAGACTCGATCAGCTGATTTTTATAATATGATAAGGAAGATTTTTGTCATTGAAACCTACAAAAATGGACTCTACAAATTAATAATAATAATAATCATTTATTTTCAGACCATAGATCCATAGTGTTAGTAAAGGACTTAGAAATATGTTAGTAGTATAATAATATATTTACAGTTTTATTGACTGGTCAACGGACCCCATGTGCCAAGTTAGCCTGCCACATGTAGTCCGACCCAGTGCCCCAGGAATGGACAGTCAATTTTATCAGATATGGTTCTCAGGATCGAGTTAGGGCTATCACGGATGCGATGCAACAAGGAGGATTAATGATCCACAACAATGGTTTGTTTTTCTACATAAGCTATCTCGGGAAACAGCTGAATGTTCCTATTGTGAGCTCGACAAGACTTTAAATAAGCAATCATGAAATTTAATCCTGTTTGGTTAAAACAAGCCGGCAAAATGCTTCTCAGAACAGTATATTTTTTGGAGAATACCTAGTCGACTAGTATTGCGAATGAATGACGTCAGAGGGTGTATTGAAATGTAGTTTATGCCAGTGTAATTTTTCGCTCGTGCGATATACCTAGTAATCACATAACATTTTAATGATTGTAATAATTACATTTTTAATTAGGTAGTTCATCATCAGCCACATAACACTGCTGGACGAGGGCCTCCCCCAATGAGATCCGTCATTTGGGGTGAAATGCCAGTAATCGCCACGCTTGGCAGGCGGGTTGGCGATCGCAGTGGTGTTGTGGTTTAACTCACAGTGAGCGCTGCTGCCCGTTATCTGGAGAGGTCCCTCGGTCGCCTCTTACGACCCCCATGACGCTAAAAGTTGGGCTGGGGTGGTGACACATGTATTCTATTCGCCGTCACCACACGGCTTAATTAGGTAACAAATATTTTCAAATAATAATTTACAAGAAGTTAGGTACAAACCAATGGATATAGAGGTAGTTTACTGCCGATAGGACTGGGTGCCCATTATCCATGTCGCGCGAAAAGGCTGGGAGTGGTGACCGTTAGTGGGTGCGAGTCCCACATAACCCCGCCGCTGTCCCCGTTAGCGGTGGTGGGGTATCCATAACGAATTTCCCCACGATAAAAAAATGACTATGCCAACGCGGTTCACGCCCTCAGCGCGGGGGGTCGGACACTTCACGCAGGCCCTGGTTTTCCTTCGCAGGCTTTACTTACTTTTACTACGGACGACAGTGAAATTATAAAGTAACAATATGCACAGCAATGCAAATCGCTTACAGCTACGATTCCAGAGCGGTGCAACTACCAGTAGTGTCTTAGGCCCAGATCACGATGTCATTCAGTTGGGTCTACAGAAATAGTAAACTTTGTTTTCCTAGCTAAGCTTTTTTTCCTAGCTATGCTAAGCTGTATGGAGCCCATAGTACATACAGACACAAATGAGAAAACATTTCAACAGTCTAGCTTTTACCCAGCTTCTCATCTACCAACTCACTTGCGCGGTAGGACACAGGTTCAATATTTATTTATATTATTAGGTAGGCACACTAGCTGACCTAGCAAACGTTGTTTTGCCAATATACATTATTAACAGTGTTCCATTATTATACACATGTACTTACTCGTATTACACATATAAACCTTCAAAAATCACTCTATCTACTAAAGAAAGACGTACTTAAAAGATCTACGCATACATAGGGACAGATACAGCGGGAAGCGTAGTAGCTGTAGATTTCCTTCACTTTAAAAGATCAAAGGAATGTTTTCAGTTAAAATCCCACGTAACAATGACACAGGAAAGTTTACCAAGTTGTATAAGCCTTTTATTTATTATGTCTCTGATTTAGCACCACCATCGGTCGTTGGGTCGTGACTTTAGGGAGGCCTATGCCGTCTGACATGATGATTTAGCAGCCAAGTTTCCAAGGTGTGTCCGTGTAGTATATGTGCATGGTGTTCAGCCCTTCCTCGACCAGCTCGTAGAGACACTGCGGCCCTCGGGGCACTATCATCTGTGCGGAAAACAAGTAAGGTTCAATACCTGTTAAGTGTTATCTAAAGTTATGTTTTTAAAGTCCGCGCGTTGTACGAAAACCATTTTGAAACATTGATAAAACCACTGAAATTGACAAAAAAAATTAAGAATGGAAATAACGGACAAAAAATGTACGACGTTAAAATTTTGGACGTTCTATTACTTCTATGTTCGTTGTCACTCAATATTAGTGATGTGCTTTTTATGTTGGTATTATAATCGATATTTTATAAATTATTATAAAAGAAGTAAATCACAATTACATTCCAAAAACTGACTCCCTGTACTCCTGAAGATCAGCATCATCAAAATGAAGCAATATTAGCAGTTTTTGGCAGCTGTTAGCATCTACCAGAACTAGGGATAGCACACAGTCGACATCGCAGTGTAATGTTGTCGATAAGTACTTAGTCAGAGTCTGATGGAGCGATACATGTTTATTATTCCTCACCTCAACAGCCAATCTAGCGGGTGTTTCGAACCAGTCAACCTTGCCAGTCTGAACGGGCGCTTTCACTCCGAACGCCAGGAGTCCAGTGCCGATCAGCTTCCCCCCCGCGTTCAGAGTGAACCATGGGTATATCTCTTCGCAGCTGCTGTCCACCGTCATGTTGTAATAATAGTGGTCACCTGATGAAAGAGATGTAGATGACACTTCACGTATTATGTTCCCAAAACGCGGAGTAGGCAAAAAAAGAAATACCAGTGAGCCAAGGTCACCAAGCGTGTTTAAACCAACGAGACAAGGAGTGAACCAATGGCCCTTATAGGATTCACACAACTTGTGGTATACTGGTTTCATCAAGACGTTATCCTTAACCGGTATGAGCGTTGCGTAGCGAAGGCACATTGACTCTGAAAAAGTCACGACTTGTGCAGGAGGTCTGAAACCCACAACCTCCCGATTACAGATCTAAGTACCTAACTAGTTCACCACTAGGTCAAAAATGACTCGATTGTATTTCCATAATGAGGAAATCCAGTTTTTAGTTTTTTTTTTAATGTTACTTACTTACTTAAGTCCTATGGTACCCCAGTGGTACAAAGGGACTTTACGAGATGGCGCCACGCCGTCCTGTCCTCTGCGACTGCTCTGGCATCGGACCAGGTTTCGGCTTTTTTAATGTTAAACATCCATAATAAAGATTTAATCTTACCCATGCCAGTGATACACCCCTGCTCCGTGTACTGAGTGTTCTGGAGGTCGGAATCGAGGATCGGGATCTTCAGAAGATCGCGTCCGTCGTAGTGAGGGACATACACTCCACCGTCATACAGGATCTGCTGCCGCTGGTGCATCGACATACGCTCGTCTGCGCTCTTGGCGAGGGTTTCTGTTGGTAGAAACGCTTAGTTTGTTGTACAGTCGGCCAAGAATCTGCTCTACCACCCTAAGGTTGAAACTCATATGAATGTCATTAGACATTAAGGTTCATTGTTCACTTGTCAGAATATACCAACTCTACCTTATTGATGTTTTAGTGACACGGGAAGTGTCATCAAAACTGATAGACCATTTCTTGGCCGTACCGTACTATAATTATTTTGGCCATTTTTTTCGCAGGACACAAACTAAGCTAGATTTAATTATCAATAACAAACCAGCTGACACAAAGAACTGTTGGTTGACCCAGTGCACCTGGCTGACACCGCCCACGGGGGCGGGCGCGTACCACAGGGAGTAGCCCAGCCGCAACATGTCCATCTTCACGTTTGTCAAGCTACCGACCGGAATCTGGAAACAATACAATTATCTATAGTATTGCTTGATGTATATGGAACTTTACAATAACTTAATCTGATTGCACAACCAGCCTTCTTCAAAAACAGCATAGGTATTGTTTAAAACCTTCCCAAGCGAATCTTTCACCCGTTAAACCATGTTCAGTTTTAACTAAATTACTTACAATCTAGTAGGGTCTAAACCCGAAGACATTTGCATAGCAAGTGTCTCTGCCTACCCCGCTTTGGGATTAAAAAGGCGTGAAGTGTGCAGTGGGTTCTAGATCTAGTACAGTGGACGTGATACATATGTATCACGTCAATAGATGGCCTAGGAATCCTGGGGTACAGGTCATCTAGCAAGTAACCTGGTAATAGGAGCTTCATCATCGTCAGCTACGTCACGTCCACTGCAGGACGAGGGCTTAGGAACTTCCACGCAAAGTCAATTAATGAAAAAAAATTGTTCACTAAAGATTGTCCATAATTTGCAATTTTACGTCGTGTATTATAAAAAAACAGCCGAAATAATATTGCACATAGTACAAGAAATGGTTTATAACCATAAGGTGATTCACCTGGTGGTGTCTAATAAATAAGGCCAACGAATAAATATGGTGCGCCCACCACCGCACCAACGAAGGAGAATCGTTGACCGATTTTCAATCTTTACCTCTATTTCTCTGAGATACCAACAATTGTCTTATCAATTACCATGGTACCATACTTGGCTATGTCTTTTCCGACAAAAAAATAATGAAAATTGATCTATAAACAGAGATGTTATCCGCGGAAATCGGTCACCGATTCTCGTTTGTCGCCGTGCGCTCTGAAAGTTTAAGGTTACACTCACAGCAACTTGAAGGCCAGCAATATAGTCCAAGTCGTCGAAGAACACGCACAATTCGTAGTCATCGGGTGGGCAGTACATGACCAGGGTCGGGAGGAAGGCGCCGGCAGCAGCAGGTCTCTCTACTGGCACCCAGCCTAGGCTCTGCACGCCTTCCACTGAGCGTGGGATGTCGATGAAGAAGGCCTCGCCCAGGTTACCGATCATGTCGAACCTTACTGAACGTGGAAATCATTATACATATGTCTTTTTAGTGGTTGTCGATTGGTGTACAGTTAACATAACCTATGTGGTCAATAACTTCATATTATGTTACGGAGAAGTATATCAAAAGTAGGTAATACGAGAACGAACAAATTACCTTTGTGTCTCCGACCTTAGACCAGGAAGCCTTTCCCAGTGCCAGTTGGGTCATTTGGTTTAAATTAAATCCGCGCACGTTGATATATCAGAGGTTTTTGCCGTAAGCACTTTTATTTTTCTACATCGATTAACAGCATACCTATGATTTGCGTTACGAACTTCGTCTGAGTCGGGTTAAGGCAGATTTTGTCTTACTTAGTTTTATAAAGCTTATGGGTCTTGACTTAGATCTACTAAAATGCAAGTAAATAGTTAACTCACCGCGGAGGCCTGTGTTCAATTCTCCTGAAAACATATGAAAATTTAGTTTTGAGGACGAAGCTTTGTAATCAAATAGGTAGTTGTTATTTTAAAACTAGTGTAGCAAGGACTATGTACACTTAACACTTTTATGAACACGCTATTTAAGGCAGTAGAAGTTCTATTGTCACCACGTCGACACGTCTCCAAAAGTGTGTTAAGGTACCTTTATAGCCTGCCAACGAATATTATTTATTAAGTTCTAGATTCGCAGAGCAGGTTTTATTCTAGTTCCAGATTCATAGTATACAATAATTTTGTAAGTGTTCAGGCTTATAATCATAACCAACTAGCAAACCCGGCGAACTCCGTTTCGCCACCAGATGGGTTCGTTTCGTTTACCCGCTTTTCTGTTGAATTTTTTCCTGAATTTTCTTTGCTAGAAACCTCACGGAGCCCGAGACCTTTCCAACGAATGCAAAACCGTGGAAATCGGTTCGTGCGTTCTGGAGTTATAGCGTCAGGGAGGAAAACCTGACTTATTTTTATACAGTATAGTAGATAAATGAAAAGCACATTTCGTGCTTTTGACAGAAAGAAACTTTATAAAAGATTTATAAGAATTTACTTATGACGCTTTAAGATGCCAACCATTTTTTTTAAACAAATCTGGAACAAGCAACAATCACCCAATACCAAAATTAAAAATTAAAATCCTCTTTGTCTCCCACAATTATTCACACTCACCGGGCCATATCGATGTAGCCGAAGCTACCGCTAAGATGGCGGAAAACGTTAACAACAACTGGTTCATTACGCTGCTGAAACCCAATTATTACTAATGCGGCAACATCTAAAACAACAATTTTGACTTTATATAATTTTTCTTATCTTCATTCAACAGGAACTGTTTATGTACCGCTTAGTAAAATGGCGCATCATAAGATTCCTCGTAAGTGATTGGCTTACCCACCTTCCTTAGGTCGGGTGTCACCGAGGTATTTTTAATCTATAGGTACCTACCTATCCAATTACTTAAATTAGGTAATACAATCTTGTTGACAATCAAGGTAGACTATCAGCACAATATTACTTATATTATCGATAAACATCTTATCATAAAATCATGACTTTCATAACGTAGTAGGTGAGATATTTTGCCCTACGCATCAATGATTCAACGTTCATTCACGTTGAACCACTGCAGTCGTAAGTTCTTTTCGTAAATCACATGACTGCGGCAACATCTTTGATGTCCATATCAGTCGTCGTGAGAGTCTGCGGTAAATGGCTATAATATAAAAATGAATCGCAAAATGTGTTGGTAACCGCATAACTCAGGAACGGGTGAACCGATTTCGCTAATTCTTTCTTTGTTGTGCTTATTAATGACAGCGGAAGGTTCTTATGAAGAAAAAATACACCCATTGTTGGACACATGCCACCCTTGAGGTTATACTATTAAGACAGGACAACGTCTGTGGCGTCCACTAGTTATGGATAACGACGAATTGTACGCCAATAAAATGTACCTAAATAGTACCTTTCAGCAGTGGCGTGCAGAGTGGCTTTTACGACAAGGCAGGAATCTTCAAGGATTGACACCTATGTATAGGTATCTTGTCTTTACGACATACAGGAATAATAGTCACCCACAAAACACAGGACTTTGTTAGCCTATGTCGTGAATACATCAAAAAAGATCTAGCAATAATTGAATGTTATTATTATACTTAGGTCGGGTAGCCAAAATACTAAGTAAGTAGGCAGTGACTTTTTGGCTATATGGTGTGCACGCCACTGCCTTTCCGTACCTACCTGAAGTATGGAAAAAATCTGTACCTAGTTCGAAATATGACTCGGTCTTGCTTGATACACCCGCCATATTGACACTTGAATGTAGCGGGTGTATCAAGATTTTATATGCAAGTAATCATTGTGGAAATATAATAACTATATATACCAACAAAAGTATCTAAACTGGTATCTCTTAGTACCTGTATAAAACAGTCATATACCTACTTGTTATAAAAAAAAACTCGATACACCCACGATAATTATTCACTCTTCAATGTGGCGGGTCTATCGAAAGTATGAGGAAAACATTCGTTTTGGGAAAAAACAAAACCGCGCCTTTTTATACTATTTGCTTCCAAGTAGATATATACTTATCTGTTCTATACAGGGACTAAGAGGTACAGTTTAGGTACTTTCTTGGTATATATGTACCTACCTATTGATTACCTACTAACATATAGTCTAGATACACCCGCCACATTGACGATCAATATGGCCGGTGTATCAAGATCGAGACATAACTTTGTTCCGAACTAGGTACACATTTGTTCCAAACATTTACTGAAAGGTACTATTTATTTAGGTACATTTTATTGGCATAGAAGTCGTCGTAATCCATAATGGTACACCCGCCATCTGGACTCTCATTATCAGTCGAATAAAACTTAAAACCCGCACATCCGCACACTAATAGCCTGCCACTTCAGACCAAGCATACCTAGACTTGCAAGTCGCGTACCACACTCAGTATTTCTCTTTCTAAGCGTTAATGGAAGTTAATAAACTTCTGGATCCAAACTGTCATTTTGGTAGTAAAAGTTACAGAAGTACATACAATACCCTGCTACGCCGTAAGGGACAGAAGATAAATATCTCTTGCTCTTTCACTCCTACATGTTTACCATATCGTTGTCTCATTTTATGCTGAACGTCAGTTTCGGATTGCAAGTCTTTGGTCTGAGCCTGCCACGCAATGTCTGGTCTGCTTCTGTCTATATCAAGTCTATCTATAGTTTATCCTGGTTGTCTACCCGCTTGCTCTAATAGGCACCCCCACAGCTTAGCTTGCCATTTGAAGTACCTACCTACCTATTCTTTTTTTTTATAGCTCTCAAAAGACCTACTTATACACACTGGGTCATCCATCGACTGCAATATCCATGCCCAATTTTAGTTTAGTAGGTTGCTATCAGTCAGTGGTTAAGGAATAATATATTATCTGAATATCCGCACAACTATTTTCTTTCTACACTGTTACCTCAGATCAAAAACAACTAGACTCGCAATCCGAAACTGACTTTTAGATCGAAACGAGACAGCAATATTGTCGTCCATATTGCAGGAGTTAAAGAATAAGAGAAAATATTTTCGTCTGCGTAGCAGGGTATTTCTGGATCAAAACTGTCAAATGAGTAGTAAAAGTAATAGTTTGGATCCAGAATTAGATCGATTTCCATACATTTTGGAGGGAAAGAGACAGGCTGAAGGTGTTAAGCGGCTTGCAAGTCTAGTTGTGTTTAATCTGAGCTGTTACCCTTTTTTTTCGGAAGGCGA
>SJJU01011368.1:0-12445 GCA_012932125.1 Conopomorpha cramerella
TAAGCCAATTATTTGAGCCCATGGGTTTCTATGATGATGACAATAAAAGGAAATAAGTGGTGGATAATGGCACACAAGACCATGTGATTTGAACTGGGAAGAAAGCAATCGACAAAGCTGGCCGTTCAAGCAATCCCATAAGGAGTTGAAAGGAATTAACTTTGCCCAGTGTATCACCGATGAAAAGTCGAATTGACTACAAAAAGAAAGTTGTCAATTCTGCCCACAGGCTTAGATTCTGACTCAGGAATCGATCAGTTTTGTTGGCATTTCCTAGTGTTGTTGTATTGAAACACGTACAAATTTTTACCTTAATGTCTTATGACCCTTTTTATTTTTTTTTAATCGTGGTGACATCCGTTATGGATACCCCACCGCTGGCGCGAACAACGGCGGGGTTTTGCGGGACTGTCACCCACTAAAACCCCACCGCCGGGTCCCCGGAACGACCTTAGCCATTACATCTAAGAGCGGGTGTATCCCACTATTTCCATTTTCTGTTGTTATTGCTATGGTTACGCTTAGCAAATTGCAATGGAAAATGGAAATAGTGGGATACACCCCTAAGAGCGACCCCAGCCACATGCCCTCCCTTATGATCCTAGAAAACCAGATTCTTGACCGACTGAACAGAACTATGTTATGTAACTCACGTCACCGGCTTCATAGTCCATAAAGACTACCGTCAGCTTCAGTATGACGCAGTGCCAGCACGCCCGCCCCGGTACAGGCAGCGTCGCAGCACGCGCCTCTGATAAATCACTTGCAACGGACCACCTGATTGATCACCATCAAAATATACCTAATCTTATTTCCACCCGAACTGCCTCTGAAGTACACGGGTAATGTCGGATATATTTTTTTTTTCGCTCCCGATTTCCAGGGCAGCTCCGCGTAATTATGTTTTGGATGACGCCATGATTGATAGTTGTGACGGCGAACGCTTATTGGCTGGCTGGGTGTTAGGTGATTTTTATTCCGAAGGTTGGCATGTAGCAATTAGTGTGTGATTAGACGGAACTCTCGTGAACGGAATATAAAGGGAATTTGTGTTTAAGGAGACGCAGTTTGTTACCTGTTATTTTGTTCCCCGCTCAGTACTAATAAAACGCCCAGTTACTTATACAACCGATTTACAGGTCTACCTGGATCTCTTCTTTTACGTGGGGAAATCCTCATGGACGTCCCGCGCGCCGCCATGGGGACAACGAACGGTGTAGTGCCGGGATTTACCGACTAAACCCCCACAATTACCCTCGAGTCGCATACTAGGCGGGTTCTGGAAGTCCCTGAAGGAATCGTGTCAGGACCCAGGTCTACCTGCACCTGGTTGTTCCGTATGTGATGAGCGTGGTATATTTTTAGTAATTTTAGGAAGGCCTTTCATAATATCTTACAAATAAGCACGAATATTCAATTACCTACTGAAAATGAACTTGTAGGTGTACAATTTGTTGAACATAAATAAATATCACAGGCCAGTTACCTAGAAAGTTCAGTCAGTAGGATGAAAAAAAAGTCTCTTCCTACCGTGCACACGGGAAATATGATGGATTATTACGAAGTAGATTTTAGTACCCAAGTTCTGTAGATTTTTTCCCTTGAAAATGCGGAGCGTGTCACACGCTATTACTTCGTCCATTTACCATCCTGCCAGTTTACCACGAGGTATTACCCTGGCTTATGTACGGTTGGCTAAAAAGCGGTCGTCTTTGATGATACTGCCTGTGTCATTAAAACATCATATGGTACCAAATAGAAAATTAACCTTATTGTCTTATTGTTGTAGATTCAAATGGCTTCCTTATTTCTCATTTTCGAAATTATTTTTTTTGCTTTCATTTATTGTGTTTGTATAGGATACAAAATAATAGATTGGCGTACTATATATACTTGCTTTAATAAGCTTAAATAGTGTACATAAATAGTTTTAAAATAATAAAAATAGAAAAAATTGTGGTTGTGTCGTTGTCTAGGTATATCAGCAGTGGCCTCCGGTCCATTCGGCTCCGCTTTATATGTAAGTGCCCCGTCCTCACCTCACGCCCCTCGGACGCCATACAACTTAAACATTGCGGCCCGTACAGTGTTAACATAGTGGCATTAGTGTAATAATGTGCTGGTGATGAAAAATAATGTAGTGAGAGTGAGAAGAGAAGAATGGGAGATAGAAACTTGTCCTATAGAACAAATAGGAATTACTCGAACGAAACGCATATATATTGTCATCTCATCTAACTATTTTCTGAGACTCAAAAAAAAGCCATAATGGCATGGCAGCTTACCGCAGCTTTTCCCGATATACATTTTTAGTAATTTCATTTCAACGAAAAATCCAAACCGAATTTGCCTGAGAAACGTCGCACAAAAGTCACGTTCTTCGAATCGAACATTGTCAGCCATATTTCGGGAAAGTGTGCCCGTGCTAGAGCTTGACCACGAATTTTGAAAATGCTGAAGTGTTATTACGAAACGTGGTTTTTTTTATCACTATGAACAAGCGTTTGGTCACCATCCTGCCCGATGTTAAGCAGCAATATGGTCTACGATGGAGCACATTTGTTCAGAAGGTATACCTATTCACCCGCGACTTGAAGACCTTCAGACTGTACTGCGCAGGAAACAAAGACTCCGGCAAGTCGTTCCACATCCTGGTCTATCTGTGTATTGGTTTAAATGTAAGTGGGTTTTTGTCAGCTGGTGAGCATCAGAATGTGACTGCAAGGGGGGCCTCGTGCTATCTATACCAATATTATAAGGTGGTTTGGTTTTTTTGTTTCTTTGCTTGAATATGCGCCGAACCTACTGGACTGTTAGAAAGCTACATTATTCCTAAGTAACATGGGTCTTATTATTTTAGTACTAGGTTAGAACATTCTCGACCGGATAGCAACACACACACATGAAAATTGCCGTTTTTTTCATCATCATCATCAGCCGTATGACGTCCACTTGGGGAAAAAAACATTTAGGGAAAAATGCCAATAATCGCCACGCGTGCGGCTGGTGGGCCTGTTGGCGCTACAGATTTTTTACTACACAACCTTATTAGTAACGAGCTGTTCTAAAATAGTCTCTATTTAGTTAGGTTAGGGTTCAACAACAGCTACACACATCTGCACTAAAGTTACAATCAAACTATCTGGAACAATTAACGTAACTTCGGCAAATACGTATGTGTAACATATACACGTATAACAACACAGCCAATCAAGGCCCACACACACACACACACAAACAAACTATAGCCAACCAAGCACAATTACTTAGTCGCTCCTTAGTCAACATGTTCCAAGAGCGAAGTACTATCAGTGGGTCGGGAACTGCATAATCCAAAGCATCCCTAGCAGCTGTAATCCAGACAGGCAATCTCTGACGTCGTCAATCACGCGGGCGGCCGCGGGGTGTGTGAAGTGGCGGGGGGTAAGGGGAGGACTAAATGTTGGTGGATTAGCATGACGAGTTATGGAAGCTAGACCCAGTAGTAGCGTGCAGGTGACAGCTCGCCGAGCTAAGTGCATTTATGAAGAAAAAACACTGCGAAGCGTAAGTAGCATACTTGGTTAAGTACTGTATACCCAGTACCGAGCGAGGTTTTGTATGAACGAAAATAGGTTTTAAGAAAAACAGTTATGCATTTAGCGGGGTAGAATTTTTTTTTTTTTTTGTAGATAGAATTATTTTTTGTTAGTCATATAGAGGGTGTAATAGTTTGTATGGAATACTGAAACTACGCGAATTAAATCGCGAGGCGTACTCTACTAATACATGTAAACGAGATATAAAACATTATCCTTCTAATATGTGATACTTTTTCGCAAAAACTACTACAACTACTAAAGTAATGAAAATTTTTTACCAAAAAAATACTATGATATTAATATAATGGGAGGTTTTCTGACAGGTGACTTATTATGGTTCTAAGAAATGTCAATAGATGGCACCTCCTAGACAGGGTTATCATTTCATATTTTTATTTTTTGTTGACAATTCTAAAATGAGTTTCACCTTGGGATCATGCCGGATAAGCGCCATCTGTAAGATGTTTTGGAACTACTTTTGACATATTGAAGCTATCAAAAAACCTCTCATTGTAAAACTGTTGTTTTCATTAGTACGTAATAATATTGTCAGGCTTGTTGGACTTAATTAATTTATACTCGTACATTAAATTTATGCTAAAAACCTCGAGCATCTATTTTTTTACTGTTAAGGAACTAAATGTACCTCAACGTTGTAGAGATGTTCTTAATATTTCAATACATTGGGATTTTCAGTACCTTTAAAAAAAGTCTCATGTTTTACTAATGCTATAAGATCTTGATACACCCACCACATTCAAGTCAATATGGCGGCTGTACCAAGATTTACTATAACTTTGATTGGAATAAGTTCTATTTTTTACAAATGTACCGTTGAGGTAAATTATTTTTGGTGTACAAATCTTCGAACTTCTAACTCCAAATGTATTTATATTAAGTTTATACAACGCTGCACTTTGTGGGTACCACTGCATATCCATTTTTTTTTAAATTTTTTTTTATTTATAAGATGGGACTTGGTACCTCAATTCTGTATCCTGTTTCTTGTTCAATGTAATGGACTTTGTATAAATACATTTATTTCAATTCATTTCAATTGGAGAGGCCTATGTCCAGCAGTGGAGACGTATGGGCTCATGATGATGACAGGTATGGGCTCATGATGATGACAGGCAGTCCTATTCTTAAGCAAATACTGAAACTACTACTGGTAATAGATCCCACAACTAGCCGATAAAAACTCCAAATGTATTTATATTATGTGTATAAAAAAACTTTTATACACATAATATTTCGCTGGTATCCAGGGCGACTTCTGTCAGTTAATATTTATTACGTAAAATTATTTCGGCCATAACATGTAAACATACAATAAGAAAAATAACTGTCACCATCATTATTGACTGCATGTCAGTCATTACGTTGACATTAATTCCCCTAAAAACAGCTAGCGCTATCTATCATAACCAAGAGGAACAAGAAAATTCGCAGCATCTTAACTCTGACCAGTATTTGACTGTACTGTCCGCGAAGCCCACACTTTACTCGCCATTATTTAAAGAGAACAACAGAGTATCGTTTACGACAATATCCCAGCACCTCGCCACTTAGCAGCCACGTCTGCGCCATTACGATATGCCCACAGAGAAAATAACGTTAGCCGACGTCAACTGATGTGTTATATTTCTCACACTGTAAACTCCTACCTGAAATAGGAAAGATAAGATTTGCTTCTTAGCGCGGAAGTTCCTCACTCACTCACAAGGACATCGCGGCCCGTGTCTGAAACAGTCTTCAGGGTAAGTTGTGTGACAATTCTTCTTCTGTCCCTTTCACACACACACGTTTAGAGCAGGACAAAGTAATGTTACTTGTAAAGAGATATATTGGAATAAGATTCCTATTTTCACATTCGCATTCTTTTCCATGAAGAGGATTTTAAAATTCATAGCGTTAAACTGATATTATAGTCTACTCATAGCGTGTGGAATTCTAAGCGTATTTGTTGACGATTTCGTGCCGTCCCCGTGTAGTGGAAAAGTATTTCTGAAATGACGTAGGCTATATACAGGAGATATTGTAAATATCCTGTAAATCCGAAGTCCATTGTTTCTAAAACCCACATTTCGGCGTCAATGAGCCGGGACGAAAGAAATTCGCCCTCTTCATACCTAACGCACAATTTTTTACTGACCCATTGTTGTATATCAACCATTATTTTGTACCTACCCACATTGTGAGCAAGCTGGCGCGCTGCCATTCTTAAGTCAGTATTAAACTGTCATCTAAGTAATACGTAGAGAGCGTCTGTGGTCCAGTTGGTCGGATACTTGACTTGTAACCGGGAGGTCGCGGGTTCGAATCCGGCTACTGGACGTGGACCAATGGGACTCTTTTTCAGAGCCTATGTACGCAACGCAATGCTCACACGGTGAAGGACAACATCGTGATGAAACTCGCACACCATATGTGTGAACCCTATAACGGCGATGGGCTCACCCCCTGTCACGTGCGTTGAGTTAAATACGCTCGGTGAACCGTGGGAATTTGCTTATTAAGCAAGTGCCTCTGCCTACCCCGCTTTGGGATTAAAAGGCATGAAGTGTATTTATTTTTTTTATTTTACTAAGTAATACGGTTGTTTATTTTATACATCCGTCCAATATTACATTGTCAACGAAGAAGATACCAATCCACGTGTGCAATTATCAACATGGCCGCCATTCTTGGAATTTTACAATATATAATAAAAGTCAAGAGTGGCAAATATTTTTGGGTACGTCGACTTTTTTTCATTCCGGACATTGACACCCACCAAAATATAATCAATTGAGTGTACATAACAGAATTCGACTTGGGCGATTTCCAAATCACCCCGTACATAATCCCAAACAAAGATTGATTAGGCAGATGAAATTACCATGAGTCATCAAGCGTATTTAACCCTGTAACTGACAACGTCGTCACTATATGACACAGGATACAGGTGATTTTGAAGTTTATGGCGTACGGAATAGAATACAAAACCATGATGCAGAATCTGAGGTCAAAAGTAACACAACGCGATGAGGAGGTATGCCGTTATCGCCGTTATAGGGTTGACACACCTTGTAGTATTCGGGTCTCATCACGGTGTTTATACTTTTGGGAGGTTAAATAGCTTACATGGACTGTAAAAAAGAAACCTATTGTTACATCTGTTATGAATACTCCACCCATGGCGGGGATAGCGGCAGGGTTTCGTGGGACTCGCGTCCACTAAAACCCTACGGTGACCACTCTCACGTTATAGCCCGGGCCCTCTGAACAGCCGGAGCCACTATTATCAAGGGTGGCTACAGTCGCGCTAAGCTGTCAGGCACTATCTCCAAGATGGGGGCGACCGACGCGTCTCTCAGCTCACGATGTCGTACAGCGCCACCAGGGTCATCGCGGTACGGGTCATATCTTGAGCAATAGCCTACTTGCTCTTTTAGTCGCCTCTTACGACAGGCATATATTCGAGGATAGCGCCCATAATCGCTTGGCAGACGAGTTGGCGATTGCAGTGCTGTTGTGGTTTAACTCACAGAGAACACTGCTGCCCATCCTCTGGAGGGTTCCTTCAGTCTTACGACACCCACAGCCGGAAAAGTTTGGCTGGGCTGGTGACACATGTATTCTTTTCGCCGTCACCACGCCGTAAATTTATACCATACCATTGCATCGAGGAGTGAGCCCATCGTTTTAGCAAGCTGAAGTGGCAGTGGGCCGGCCATATTTGCCGTAGAACCGATGACCGTTGGGGAAAACGAGTTCTCGAGTGGAGACCGCGTCTCGGCAAACGGAGTGTAGGACGCCCTCAGGCAAGGTGGACTGATGATATACGCAAGATGGCTGGCAGAAGCTGGATGCGAGAAGCCGAAAACAGATCACAGTGGCTTGCAATTGGAGAGGCCTATGTCCAGCAGTGTGACAAGTATGGGCTGATGATGATGATGACGCCGTAGAAGCTGGATGCGAGAAGCCGAAAACAGATCACAGTGGCGTGCAATGGTGCAAACAGTTGCGTACCATATGCTCACAGTACGGCTGCAGCCCTCCTCGACGTAGTTTACACTGTGCTTCATGATATAGACAATGGCAGGGGTGCAGACTCCTGTCCCGAGCCGGCGCCAGTTTATACAACGCTGCACTTTGTGGGTACTACTGCATACACAAACCTACCTATACCTATCCATATCCATTAAAAAAAAAGACAAAAACGCCTTTAATCCCAAATATGAGTAGGCAGAGGCACTTGCTAAAGTACCCACGGTTCACCAAGCGTATTTAACCCAACGTGACAGGGGGTGAGCCCATCGCCGTTATAGGGTTCACACACCTTGTGGTTGTGCGGGTTTCATCACGATGTTGTCCTTCACCGTACGAGCGTTGCGTTGCGTACATAGGCTCTGAAAAAGAGTCCCATTGGTACACGTCCAGTAACCGGACTCGAACCCGGAACCTCCCGGTTACAAGTCAAGTATCCGACCAACTGGACCACAGACGCTCTTTTTTTATTTATTTTTTATTTATAAGATGGACTCGGTACCTCAATTCTGTATCCTGTTTCGTGCTCAATGTAATGGACTTTGTATAAATAAATTTATTTCAATTCATTTCAATTGGAGAGGCCTATGTCCAGCAGTGGACAAGTATGGGCTGATGATGATGACAGGCAAGAGATTACCTCAGTCCTATTATTAAGCAAATATTGAAACTACTACTGGAAATAGATCCCACAACCAGCCGATAAGGGCCTCAGGCGGTCTTAGATAAAATACTTTTTTCAGATTTAAACCTTTAAAATCACTCTTTCTAAGTAACTAAGAACACATTTTAACAGCTTACTGCTTTCAAGAGATAAACCGGATAAAAATTGTACAACAAGCTCACGGCTCCCACTTCCGGGTAGTGTGACCGGAAGTGTGGGTCGTACGGCTGTGAATTATTGAGCAGTTGGTACTGGCCAGCGTCACAAACAAAAAAAAAAAGAAATAAAGATTAGAAGGAATGTTATGTAGGCTGCTGGAAAAAAAGGTTTTTTTTGTCTCTTGGAAGGTTTTCTTTGAAAACTTTTAGCGCCCAATTCAAGCCAATTCAGTTTTCTAAGGACCTAATCAAATCATAAAGAATGATGAAAGGAATCGGCCTAAGCTTTTTTTGGCTTTGGTAGATGTCATGTAAAATTTAAAAATACCTATGAGAAAAAAATACAGATCACAGTGGCGTGCAATTGGAGAGGCCTATGTCCAGCAGTGGACAAGTATAGGCTGATGATCATGATGATGATGATGAGAAAAATGTAGTTTTTGATAGAAAAGACGTTTTATTATAAAGGGATAAATTCTGAAGTTGCGAGAAATTACATATCCTAATAATTCCAGCACTCACACGATAAAACGCCAAACGGTGTCAGACCGGTGACCAAACGGTGGCTTCGCTGGAAAAAAGGCTTTATATTTAACTAGTGGACGCCACGCGATTTGATTCGCCTAATAATATCAGTATTAATTAAAGTCTAGTCAAAAATGCTACCACCATCTTTAAGAACCATTACCTCCAAAATTAACGTACCTTTCTTACCTCACGTACCTAATGTGTCCCTGTGAAAAATTGCAGCTTCCTAGGGTCGAACGGTTTGAGCATGGGACTATCTCAGATTTTTTCTTTCATGCATAGTACAATTGACAAACACACCAAAAATATTTTCATTATTTAGGCTGTATCCAAAGGCCTCCGTCTGTTCTCTCTACTCCTCCCTATTGAGTCAGCCATTGCCATACCGACATATCGCTTACTTAGAACAAAAAGGACCCAAGACGAAACGTGCCGATTTTGTAATTTAAGTTTTGTATATTAAATGTTAGGTTCAATTTCATAAAATGACACATTTTATTTTGTGCCACTTTTGTTCTAACTGTGCGATATATTTATCCAGGTCGTTCCGCCATCTCCCATTGGGCCGTCTACGTCTTCGGCGTCTATCATCATCAGCCACATGACGTCCACTGCTGAACGAGGACCTCCCCCAATTATTTACATGTTAATTTGGTGGGGAAATGCCAATACTCGCCAAGCTTGTCAAACGGGTTCGCGATCGTAGTGGTGTTGTTGTTTAACTCGTAGAGAGCGCTGCTGCCATTCCTCTGGAGAGATCCTCGGTCGCCTCTTACGACCCCCAAGATGGGACAGTGGCGTGCACTGGCTTTTACGACAAGGTAGGCAGTAATCCTCAAAGATTGAACAATATGTATACGGTAAACTTGTCTTTTACCGTCTTGTCTACTCACGCCACAAACACAGGACCTTTATTGTTAGCCTATGTCGTGAGTACAACAAAAAAATATTTTGCAATAACTATTTTAGGAATCGCGACCCAGCCAAAAATACTAAGGTATGAAAGAAGTCCTTTTTTGCCTATATGGTGTGCACGCCACTGAGATGGGACAGTTAAGAGTCTGGGGTGGTGACACCGTAATTCTTACGTGCCGTCACCACAAGGCATAACGGCAAACGACCGTCGGTCGTTAAAGGGGTCCATCAGTAACGAACTTTTTGCTCACCGATATGCATCCATACGACTGACATGGCAGCCCAGTCCCACTTCAGATATTATACCGTAAATTAGTGGTTATAGACTCTAAGTTACTTTTCGACCAACATGTAGATGCCATAACTAAAAAAGCCTCTAAAATGCTCGGATTTATTATAAGGACTTCCGCTGAGTTCACTGATATTAAAGCTATTAAGATTTTATACTGTGCATATGTTCGAAGTCATCTAGAGTACGCATCACAAGTATGGAACCCTCAGTACGCATTATATAAGGATAGGATAGAACGCATTCAGCGTAGATTCCTCAGATATCTCGACTTTAAAGTCAAGCAATACTCGAATGGCTATGAGCATAGGTGTCGTAGGTATCACTTTTTACCCTTGGATGCTAGACGTAACATAGCCGATATAAGCTACCTTATGAGTATTGCAAATGGCTCAGTGGACAGCGCAGAACTTTTATCCCAAATTTCCCTCCGCACACCGCCTAGGTCTGTTCGTAACCCTGTTATTCTGTACACAGCTGTCACTAGAACTAACTATAGAAAAAACTCGTTTATGATACGCGCGTGTCACATGTTTAATGCACTATCAGTGGATGTTGACTTGTTTTGTAGTAGTGTCGAATCAGTGAGGAGAGCCTTCACTAATATCTATTTTGATTTATAAATAGGTAACTTGAATGTAGGATCGTAAACATTTGTGTCTTTGTGAACAATTTTGATTTTGTGTAAAATATCTGTCATCTTGCTTGGTTTAAGTACCGCTTTAGCGTTTAATTAATATATTTTTATTGTTTGTATGCGAAAATTTGTTATTGGCATAGATATTGTTATTTTAGTGTTTTATTGTTTGTAACGCTGTAAATTTTCCAAACGTAAATAAATAAATAGGTACATACACACATCAAAAGTGTCTAGGGATCAAGTACATTTTAAAAGATTGCAATCTATAATATATTTTACAAAGGAATTCCTTCATAATTTATTCAAAATGTGGTATCAGGCATGGGGAATTTGGTAGGAGACCAATCCAGAAGATTCGATTTGATTTAAATAAATTATATTTTTTTAGAGCTAAAAATGTTCTTGATCCACTTTTGATGTGTAGGTAATATACGTTTTCGGCTGATTGCCCATCATAAATTTTTTTCTTACTCTTAGGTTGCCTTTTAACTTTGTCTGCCTCACAATAAGTATTTATGGTGTTTGGTTTTGAGTTTGCTTCAAAGCGCTCATACTTATTTAGGCTCTCTTCTCAATTGGTTTTCTTTCCTTTTCATTGTTGTTTTGTTGGAGTTTTATGTTTGTTTGAACGTAATTTTAATGGTGCAACCTAACTCCTTAATGGACTCAGAACAATTCCAAGTGTGCTTCCGAGGAATTTCCTTATTGATGATAAGTAGGGAAGTGCCCTGCATCTTCTTTTTTTTTGTATTTATTTTCAGTAGAAGAACATAACAGTTAAAAGTTGGGTACTTCTAATGATGAACGTACTGTGAAGATTATTAATCGCTTGCTCTCACTATACAGGTTATTCTAGTTTGACGTGAGGTTATTTAACTCTTCTCCGGACAGTAAACGCCTATAGGCGTCATAACAATAAAACATCTATTGTGTCTATTTTACTGTCCGCCAATGTGTTAAATCGTTAATATGATGACGTTCAAGACCATTCTTCGTTGAAGGAAGAAAGGTTTTGGGAGTGTATGAAGGGAGTTCCTTCATGCACTCCCAAAACCAAATTATCACTTAAGTAAAATATTCCCAGAGGGGTAGCCAAAGACATTATAATTCGAAAAGGTTGATAATGAGGGGACACGTGATTCTGGTTTTCATTATAATATGTATGAACTTAATTCTCATTCGTTCTCATCATTCAGTGTGTAGTGGTGTAAGTGGTAAAGGGTAAGTAAATACAAGGGGATTTCAAGCATAATGTATATTTATTTAATTATGGATAAACTTTACATATAAATAAACAGCAGTAGTTTAAAGGTATTGTAAGCTTATATTGTAAATGAGTCATCAAGAAGGCATCGAAGATAACATTTTGGTACTGTTTAAACATAAAAAAAGAAAATTTTAAAGATTATTATACACATATCAATGTACATAATCGTTAGATCGTACACATAAAAAATCAATGTTTTTTATGTACATTGGAATAAATAACTGTTGAATTATCCCACACGTAGCGTATCCTACGGCCACAGTATGTGTTCTTTGATCATTATTTACGGTAACTAGCTGGCCCGGCAAACGTTATTTTACCAGTATATTATATTATTAACAGTGTTCCTCTGCTTTTATACCCATGTATCC
>SJJU01011371.1:0-19274 GCA_012932125.1 Conopomorpha cramerella
CATTTTTTTTTATTATATTTATTTATTATTTAATTAAGACTGCTTGAAGTGGTAAAACAACCAATGTCATTACATTTACATACAAATTCTAGAGTGATACATCCATTACTTGATCGATCCGTAGCATGAAGCCCGCATATTATAATTTTAATACAAAAAATAAGCTACAAAATACGTAAAGGCTTCGTCCACACGAACATTTCATCCCTCAGTAACCGATGAAATCTACTTCCTTCGCATATACATTTACCTGTTAGCTAAAGCCAAATTTTCGTACTGAAAATGCTTTTTTATTATGTAAAGCTCGAAAAGCACTTCAGTACGCCATAAAAAATTTTAGCTGTTCGTGGTACTTTAAATAAATAAACGTAAATACCGCTAAGCGGCTTCCAAATGTCATGAATTTATTGCTTATCCCAACCAATTAAGGATTAATCTCGAGTGTACCTAAGATTTCGTTTGAATCATCTTTATGCCCCTCGTATTAAGCGAATGTGTACGTTAGAATATGGCAATAATTTCGAAGCCTTAATCGGTATTTTTGCTATTGGACGGACTAGATATGTATGTAAAATTTCATACTATGGTGGTGGTCAAAATCGAACAAAGCTGTACGCTTCGCAATCGAGGGATAAATCATATACTGCGTGTGAAACGACCCTGAGGCAACGTCTTAGAAAACGTTGTTGTGCTCGTCATATAAAACAAACTTTTGCTATGGTGACAATGTCGGGAAAAGACAAAAAAAATTCCATCCTCATCCAAAATGTCATCTCCCGAGACAAAAAAATATTTCCCCGCATTGTCGCCGTAATAAAATTCGTTCATATTGATGAGCCTAACAACGTGTCTAAGACAACACACTTTCTTTTTACCTTTTAAATTCAAAAGTTTTCGTTTGACCACTACTAGATGGCAGTACTTTATCGAGTACTGTGAATTATGTCGGATTGGATCTTACGCCCAGGTAATTGTCTTGTTTGACAGATTCGGTATAATTTCAGTGCTGATTATTGGATAATATTACACTGCACGTTTTTTAATCCCAAAGCCTACCCCAGACAGAGGCACTTGCTAAGCAAATACTCATGGTTCACCAAGCGTATTTAACCCAACGTGACAGGGGGTGTTTCTCGGTAACTTCCCCTGGTATTAATCTCTTTCTGCTCAGGGGCTTTGTTGTTATATGAGGCATTCAGTATCATTTTAAATTGGGTGCAACCTTTGTGTCACACGCCAAAAGTTCCTTGAGATACTTCGTCAACACAACTTTAGTAAACATTGCCATCTGATGGCTTCGATAAAAACTAAATAACACGATCAATACCGTCGACTAATATCTCAAAATATTTCATACGCATTAGTAATAAAAACCCGAAAGTCCATTTGTATGGATGGATGTTTGTTGTTATTCTTTCATTTAAAAAAAAATTGTGCACATATATCACTACATAGTGGCATAGTTTATACGTAGGAATAACACATATGTTATAATTTATCTTGAAATTCCCACAGGAACGGGATAAACGGCAACGGATATCACGAGTGAAGATATCATGAACGTATATTTCTGTACAGATTTTACAAGTGACATGATAAATTATCATCACTTGCACTCCCGGGAGTTTCGTAAACCGTTAGCGATGAACAAATCGGGATACTGGCACGGTATATTTCATTGAACAACATTGTTTTGTTGACATATTGACAATGACAAATTTCCACGTGAAAATGTGTTGCACAAGCATTTTAGGATACGTCGCCCACGTGACAAAAACGCGCGTGAACTGTAGTGTTGCCGCTTGATATCGTTGTCTGTCGATAGTTGAAAATACATGGACCCGCTCGAAAGTACAATCGATAGTATCGATACTATGAACTATAGTTCATTGGTTGGCAGCGATCGAAACTATCGATAGTATTGCTGTTAAACACTGCTATTGCAGTGTAATCCATATTGGGTACATATATTTGACGTTGAACAATCGATAGCAAAACTATCGACTTTTCGGCAACACTAATAAACTGTGTCAAAGGATCTAAAAGCAAAAAGAACGAGGAAGAATGTTTTCTGTGGCTTCTTTGGTATGTCTTATTATGAAGATACTTTTTCGGGTATTTCATTATTTAGCTATTTTACTTTGCACTAAGTGGCTTGCAGTGGATTCAGTTACTAACAATGGCGGAATAACAATTTCGTAGATAAACGTAGCTCAATAAAATTTATCATAATAGTTTCAGTAAACATGTACTTTTAAGTTTATTTTGATAAGTGATAAGAGATCAACATTGGACACCTTTTTTTTGTTGATGAGGGGAAAATACTCATGGACACTCTACCGCTTTGGGGACGGGTAGTAAGACTTCTACTGACTAAACCCCCCCTGCTGCCCGTCCTCTGGAGAGTTCCCTCGGTCACACACGGCTATTTTTATACTTGTCACAATATAACAAATCTACATTAATGATGTTTTAGTGACACAGTAAATAACATCGAAACCATTGATGTGACCATTTTGTTTACGGGCAATAACTATTACGTCAGATAGAAATACTATCTGACATCTATTCTCGCTCACGTTGTCAGACAAATTTTGTCAAGATAAAGAAAATATTGTGCTATCACGAAATCTTTGGCGAAGTTAGATGAGAATGTTCCTTGAGGGACGCGTCTTTACGTTTGCCCTATGGCGACTTCTCAAACTTATTAAGGCTATCTGATTTTCTTGGAGTCAGTTAAGATATGATCGCTTTAGGGTGTAATTTTTCACTTGCGATATTCGCTGTACCTTTTTTCCCTCAGTACAGTACAAGATTTTTTTTGTTGATATTTTTCTTTTTCAGGGATAAGCCACATTTTCACCACCACCCTACCTGCCTTTCGGCGTACGGGCCATTCGGTGAATACGTTCCCGTCTACTTGCTTTTCAATGCACACATTTTTTTTACTCTATACAAATTATCTTTGTCCATCCCTGTTTTGTTGCCAACTCTCCTCCTTCTGGGGCATGACGACCACAATTACGGAGACTTCGCGTCGGATCATCGGTTCCCAAAGTTGTTGCAAAATTATATGAATGCAAAAAGTTTTTATGGATTTTCTTTCAACATAAAGCTGAATCTAGTACCATGGCAGAACAAACGTTAGCCGAGACAGCTAATGTAGACTAGAAAGTAATATTCAAGAAAGAAAATAGAACCGACTGCAACCAGTAAAATATTAAGAATTTTGTGCGTTTCATTTCAAAATGATACCATTGAGTTAACTGAACAAAATTTAAATGGAACCAAACGGGAAGCTTCTGATTTCAAACAAAAATAATCCTCCAAATCGGTTCACCCAATCAAAAGTTTTAAGATAGCATACGTACATACAAAAAATACCGTCGTAATAACCTTTGACTTTACTTTTAAAGTCGGTTAAAGCAAGTTGTTTTTCACGGAACCAGGAAATGGAGCAAGTAACACTGCGGAAGGGAAATTAGTTTTGAATAAAAAGTAACATAATGTTCCAATTAGAATGATACTTTTTGTTGTTACTAAACAGCACACAGTAGGTATACATACATATAGGTAAAACTTTTGAACACAAACATAAAACTGGCGAAAACTCTGAAAAGCAAAAAAATACTTTTTTAATTTATTTACATGAGACCACCTGGGTACACCCTTTCCAAAAAACACATTAAAGTAAGTCAGTGTAAAAAGTTATGCTTAGTGACAAAAAAAACGTCGACTTCCAACTTTCGTCTTTCGCCAGTAAAAGTAATATTTACCAAATCACTTAATTCCTAAAGCTTAATAAATAAATCATTTTTAGACCAATAACCCGCATAATGCGTACATTCGTGAACAACTGTTTCTCTGTTAAAACTTGAGCTGGTACGTAGTATGATATCTTAGGGAATAAAGCTCAATTTGCCACCATTTTGACTACCTACAACTGGGTATTATCAATCACGATCCTGTATCGGTGGTAATTCACCTTTTCTTACACACAACCCTTTCTTTGGCGAACCCATCAATTGGGCTTAACGTGAGACCAACATTATTCCTGGATTCTACTGGGGAATGACTCTTCGTTTTTTATTTTCCTGTTTTGCTTTGTTATTTCTTGGGTTGTATGTAATGTCGTTCGATGCGAACACGGCATACGTGTTTGATTCTGAAATGTGGTTATTACCTCTCAGTACATACAATTGTTATTGAAAATAGCGTAAAAATCTGTTGCGTAGTTTTCAAGATCTGAGCATACATAGGGGCAGACAGCCGGAGACGACTTTGTTAATACTTTGTATTAAAACAGTGACGAAATGTACATTTAACATACTATGCTTTTTGTTCCTTCCTTGCTTGTCCTTAATCTAAGCCAGCAACAACTGATACTTGCTGTCCGTGTACAAGTAACGCCATCTAGTGGCCATTGTCAGAGATACATAACATGGTCGTTAAGATAAGTCCTCATTGGTGCAATGCAGTTCAACACGCAATGTATTTGGTAGATTGAGTATTGCGACTTTACTTAGACAATGGAACATTGTATATTGACTAGGGGCCGAAGTCTGCTACACTCTCGTAGTGGCATATTATCTTTGGCATCAAACGAGGTGCATTGCTGGTTTTCGTTACTCCAATTTAAATAGATGCTTTATTAAAACAGCGATGCACGTCGTTTTTCGTTACGATGTAACTACGTGAGTGAAACAGACTTAGGCCATTGGGTAGATGTTGAAATATTCTGAAACTGCAGTGAAGTGTTTTGGTCCGTGTGAATGCGAATCAAGTAGGAATTTGGGGACGGTAAACAATCTGTGCCCTTTTACTTGAAATCGGTTCGCACGAAGCAAAATAATTTGGAAAGTAACATACAGTGTAGTGTAAAAACATTAGGATTTAATCAATTAATATGCGCTGCTACTGTACGGTTAGCCAAAAAATCGAAGTATCTACCACAATTCATTTTTAGATCGAAACTCGTAAGTCAATTTTTTTTTTCATCTAAGTCTCACTTTTGAGCTGTACAGTATTTTTACATAGAAAACAATATATTTTTATTTTTTTTCTGTTTATCCACTTTTATTTACAAACTCGACGATCATTTGTATGAAGGGTGTGGTTTATATAATAATATAGTATATGAAATGAACTCTGTACTTTTCCAGCTAAAGCTACCCCTTAACAGGACTGAACTAAAAAATCTCACACCTGTCAATACTGAGCGTCATTGAAAGAGAACATGTAATTAAAAAAGAACGAACTACCTACTCAGTTCCATTTTCAAAAGGCCATTCGTTCCCGCAAAATGCAACCGTCGGTTTCGTAAATAGAGATAAGTAACTTCACAATGAAGTGCAGTTTCCCGCTTAATTAAAACCACAAGTTAACCGTATAACGGATGCTCTGTGGCTGCGAAGCATTCATTACTCGTCTATTTGGAATGCCTTCGAGTATGTAAGGATAAATAATAGGTAACCATATCCATAAAATACACCTGACTTTTGCCAGAAAAATTTGCGGGTGCTTTTCAAAGTGGCGTTACTATTTTACAGATAGAAGGATGGTACATTTTTCAGTCGATACTGACCCGTAACTGTAATAGCTTAAATGGTGAGAAATCATACAAAATAAATGGGTCTATAACCTTGGTCTCTGGCGTTTAGTTTGAGTATTCAATCAATATCTTACATGTTACACCAGTTTACTATAAGCGTTTCTTTTATACTCAAGAGAGTCCATTTCAAGAACATATGCGCAGATCACATAAATGTTCACGTTCATATTCTCTGGAGAGGTTACCAGATCTTATGGAGGGATTACGTGTTCAAGGCTTCTTTCATTATTGCGATTGGCCTATAAGAACATATTAATTGAGTTAGTAGTTGGATGATAGAGCGACTGTCCATGACCGAATGTCCCTTGGATTGTATCATTTCACACACGGTTATACACATACACTTCACGCCTGTCTCCCAGAGGGGTAGGCAGAGACTACAGATCTCCATTTGTCACGGTCCTGACATACCCCTTTCGCTTCATCTACATTCATACATCTTTTCATACATAACCTCCGGTTTCGAGTACTTTTCACGCCACCTTCGGCCAGGACATCACCAATCTGGTCAACATATATCCTTCTGGGGCGACCTCTACTCACCCGGCCCATTACATGACCTATATAAATCTCTTTCGTCAATCAACTTTCATCCATTCTCTATCTGTACCTAATTAGAAACATATCATGCCATTTGGATTTAGAATACTTGGAGAGATAAAGCGTACATAGGTGGACTAAAACATAGATGGCGCACACTACTACAAACTTATTTTAATTTATCCATACTACTAATAAATGCGAAAGTTACTATGTGTGACTCACGTTAAAACTAAGGAAACGATTTAAATTGATGCAGATAGTTTAGAGCCTGTTTACTGATGATATATGCAAGATGGCTGGCAGAAGCTGGAAGCGAGAAGCCGAAAACAGATCACAATGGCGTGTAATTGGAGAGTCCTACGTCCAGCAGTGGACAAGTATGGGCTGATGATGATGATGATGTTTAGAGCCTGAGAAGGGACATAGGGTACTTTTCAATAATATACGTACATTGGCAAAACAATGTTTACCGGATCAGATAGTTTATAATAATAATGATTATTATTTTCTCCAATTCAACTATTTTTGGAAGTAATTAATTGTTGGCGAAACATTGCCATTCGTTTATCAATTGCGTTTGCCTATCTTGATTTATTATTAATAGTATCTTTTTTTTTCAGTATAAGACCCAAAATAGGGCTCCGTCCAAGTTTCAGAATACGGTCCTAAGTTTTTCGAACCGTAATCCGAAGAAACGAGGTTACTATTTGTACTAAATTTTCTTAGTCCATTGCCCCTAATGTGAGAAAATCAGATTTGACCTTTTTTTATTCATACGCATTTGGAGGAAAACACGCGTAAAGAAAACTTTCACGCACGGCAAGTCACACAGAGCACACGACTGCTTCGCAAACGATCGGCTCGTATAATCTGTGGAAATTGCCAGAAAAGTGTCAAAAAAAAACCGGGAACAATGGCATTTTATTTGCTTTCCATAGCGCGGATTTTTAGATATTCGCTTTTATAGTGAACTAGATCGTGCTATGAAATATGGTTTTGTATTTACAGAATAGAACGGCGGATTCAGGGCAGGCAGAGATAATCGTATTTCATTGGTACGTACCAAATCATGCCCGGAGCGTTCCTGACACGCCTATTTTTCTTATTTCACGTTGGTTAATCTATCCTGCATTTTCTTTTTCGGGATATTCCCACCCACTTTCCCACCACTGTGATTCCTGTTAGAGCCAGGATCTACAGCGGCATCCAGAAAAGACAAGAGCTCAATCAGTGACGACTGGGCAAGATCCCGGGGGGGCCTAGCCTTCTGTCTTCTATAAATCCTGCATTTGTACATTGGGTTGCTATTTCATTTATTAATTTGCCATTCCTTTGCACGTCGCTGATTCGGTCCGCAAGTTATTTCTGACGTGGTCTTCTTACGATATCATGATAATTTAAGTGGTTTGCTGAAATACTGGTCTGCTAGGCCATGCTGTTACACTAAGGAAAAAATATGGTTGCCAATTGAAGGGTACAGGCAAAAAAAAATAGGGAATGTCCTAATGAGTTGATTTTGACAAAAACACATTCAAAAGTTTGAAAGTCATGGACATTCCTAATTTTTTTCCTTTAAACCAAAAACAAAACCGCCTTTTTGCGCTGTCTGTTTTCTTTAAAAGCTAATGATTCGGAATAAAAGTGCCATAGACAATAAGTTTCTTCCAATTGAATACAAAAAAAATGTGACATTCTTTGTTCTTTGCCTGTAATCTTAATTTGTAAAGTCTATCTTAACGTCATTTCGGTCGAGGAATATCGTGAAGGCTAGCCACTCATCGAAAGACATTAAAATAAATGTCATCATTCATTGTTTAATTGTTAGGAACTGATCTAGGACTATTTCTTTACAACATTTAATATCTACTGATCAATTGAACTGCGTGAACTAACAATTAAGATTAAAATTAATTGGCTTTATGTACCAAGTTTTTGTGTTAACATTCAAGTTCCTGTAGTCTCTCAAGGTGCAGTGTAACAGTTATTGTACTTAACAGCTGTCAAAATCCTAGTAAGTAACACCTTGAGAACTCTGCTTACTCACTGCTGAGAGTCTAATACGCATACAGGAAGTGAAGAAAAATTTCTTCTCAGAAAAGAATACAACGTCACCATATCCGACACGCGATACTTTGTAACAATTTTACCAACGTTTCAAGTAACCATTTCCTCCTCAGCACAGGAGATGTAAGAACCCATTTACCTTTCACTCATTTACTTGATACTCATTCCAATGCTTTTCCTAAACTGGGAGAGTTCAACATACTATGGTTTATGTGTAACTGAACTGTGACGTGACTTGGAAGTATAACCCTGTCACTTTAAGGTACATTGTCTCTGTTACTGAAGTCAGATGTAAGGGTACTACGTCGTAATTTAGACGCACTGCAATTTCTGTTACATGACATTCTGAGTACAGTGGCAGCCACGATATTTATGACTGTTAGAAATGTAACTTGAGCTCTCATTCCTATTGATTCGGAGGTTATGAAGGTCATTAGGCTGAATTGTGTATAGGTAATGTTGTCTATGAAGGTATAGTTTGACACGTAGAAAATTGTTTCCCTCCGTAACGTGGGCACATTGTACAGTGCGTGTGTTGAATATATGATGATCGCCCTTGTTTTACACCCACATCTCTCTTTCCAAAGTTTTCCTTGCGATATTTACATACCTTCGCCTTCACCCCGTCAATTTCGCCAAATGACTGGAATGACAAGTTGGTAATGATAAGAAGAGGAGGTGAGACGTGATGACCTCACCATGAAAGTATAGATCATCTGATCTATTTTACAGAACATATTGTTGGCGTTGTTTTATGTTGTCACTAGCTTTCCGCCCGCGGCTTCGCCCGCGTGGACTTCGGTTATATTGCGGTGTAAAGGAATGTTTTTGTTTTCCCTCGGTAATATCAATTTTTTTCCGGGATAAAAGTATCCTATTATTTAAACCGGACTTCTAACTATACGTTTGCACAATTTAAAAGCAATCGGTTCAGTAGTTATGGCGTGAAAGCGGAACAAACAGAAAAACAAACAAACTCACTTTCCCATTTATAATATTAGTAAGATACAATCTCATTCCATGACTATTTCATAGAAGTTTTCTACATTCGCCTTTTAACATAAATACAATGTATGCCTCGTTTGTAATAACGCTGTCTCTCACTATTTAGACTTAAGTGCAGGTTAATATAAAAAAGAAATGCAGTCTTTAGAATATTATATACGATTTTATCATTTAAGTAGATTTATCACTTTGAAATATATAGTGAATATATAGCCATAGAACCGATGACCGTTGGGAAAAACGAGTTCTCGAGTGGAGACCGCGTCTCGGCAAACGGAGTGTAGGTCGCCCTCAGGAAAGGTGGACTGATGATATACGCAAGATGGCTGGCAGAATCTGGATGCGAGAAGCCGAACAGATCACAGTGGCGTGCAATTGGAGAGGCCTATGTCCAGCAGTGGACAAGTATAGGCTGATGATGATGATGATAGTCTGGAGGTCACGGGTAAATATGTACCTAATGAACAAGCGTGCTCCATACTAGAACACATCGCTGCTTAACACCAGGGACCTAAGTCTGCAACACTATGGCAGTTGCGTCGTTTTGGCATCGTAGCGGAAAACGATGTGCATTGCTCACTTCGTTACATTAATTTCACTGTCGTCCGTAGTAAAACAGCGATGCACATCGTTCTCCGCTACGATGCCAGAGTGATGCAACTACGAGAGTGTAGCTGACTTGCCCCCCTAATCTGATGATGATGATATAATTATCGCACCGTTAGAACAAAAGTGGCACAAAACAAAATGTGTCATTTTATGAAATTGAACCTTAACATAAAAGATACAAAACTTAAATTACAAAATCGGCATGTTTCCTATTGAGTCCTTTTTGTTCGAACTGTGCGAACTGCGATATGGTGATTAGGGGGCTAAGTCTACTACACTCCGGTAGTTGCAACGCTCTGGCTTCGTAGCGGCGAACGTCCTGCATCGCTGTTTTACTACGAACGACAGTGAAATGAAAGTAACGAAATCAGCAATGCACATCGTTTTCCGATACGATGCCAGAATTATGTAACTACCAGAGTGTAGTAGTAGTAGTATATATATTATATTCCAAAATGATAAAAAAAATAAAAATAAATACACTTCACGCCTTTTAATCCCAAAGCGGGGTAGGCAGAGACACTTGCCAAAATGATTTATCTACTTAAATGACAAAATCCAGTATAATATTCCAAAGGGTGAATTCCTTTTTTATTTTAACTTGCACTTAAGTCTAAATAGTGAGAGACAGCGTTATTACATATGAGGCACACATTGTATTTACGTTAAAAGGTGAATGTAAAAAAACGTCTATGAAATAGTCATCGAACTTAGGTCTCTAGTTATTTTAAGCAGTCTTAACATCTTGTTTGACAATAGGAGTACTTATGTCACAGTGGTTCTATTTCGCGATATGAATCTTGGCACGCGCGTGTTACGAATATTTGCTTTGTCTAGTTTGAATACCAGCATCCAAGTATTGTCTAATGTACAAGAAGTTACTAGTCATTTTAGCTTGATTTCAAAGAAAAATAAAGTTAGTAATTTATCAGTGTCTTCTGCAGAAATTTACTTTTTCTGGCGAAGACAGTATTTTTACAAATACCGAGAAGCCTAATTGGGTAGACAAATAACTTAATCGCCTCCTAGAACGCTGGGCAAAGACAATACAGCTACCTGATACGATCTTGACAAACTACCCCGTTGTTGTTCAGTTTCATCAATCTTTCCATTGGCTTACCTTTGTTTTAGACTTGAGATCGTTACAAAAACATTTTCTATGACTTCGCTCTCGATGCGTATTTATTGTACTAACATACATATTTTTACATAATCATTGGAAGCACATGCTTCCACATACATATCTATCTATCGCTGTTCGGCATTAAATCTAGTATTCGAAGACATTAGTCCAACTTAATACCTAGTACTAAGTTTCGAATTGTTATTGTAGTACTTTACTAACTAGTGTGAAAGTTTTTGATTATATTGGTCTAGTTGGTTGAGTTACCATTCCTGTTTTAAGTTTCTGTATAGACACTAGTAAGGCTAGTATTCTGAATCGTGTACCAAGCACAATTCAGGCAAGTAGTATGCTTTGTCTGACTCTAATGGCAAGTGTTAAAAGGAGACAAATGCGCGAAGCATAACATAATGCATTTCCTTCTCTTTCGTCGATCACTAGACCTATTTCAAACATCTTTTATAATGCATGTTTGGCCAGGTGTAAACGCTCCGTGCGTTTACACTGTCCAGAAATAGATGGTTCAAGTTTCGTCCACTTATGTATTTAGAGGCCTATGTCCAGCAGTGGACGGGTATGGGCTGTTGATGATGATGATGATGTATTTAGATGGATGGGAAACCATTTCAATTTGGAATAGGAGTGACAAAACTTGTATTTGGCTTAAATTTGTTAAGTAATTGTTATTTTAAAATAAAGCAAGCTGTAAGTTTTCCTTGTAATAAATAAATAAATTTTCTATAACAATTGACGCAAACGCGCTCTGAAAAAGACTCGTTTCCGGCGGACAGCTTCTGTCTACTTTATTTCCCTCTGGTGAGCGCGCAAAGTATCTACCTACTCCTTGTGTTTAGTTGTATTAATAACTATAAAATCTGTGAATATTTGGTGTAAAGTGTTTTTTTTTAATATAGTGTCAGAATTTTAATGACTAAAACCCTTATCAACCTCAAAGGCTCATTACTAATTACATATCGCATAGTTCGAATAAAAATGAACCAAAACGATACATGCTGCTTTCGCAATTTATATTTTATGTGCCTTTGTGTTAAGGTTCAATTTAATAAAATGACACATATTGTATTGTGTCACTTTTGTTCTAACTGAACGATATAATATATAATAATAATAATATTTTTTACAACACCCACACCCACATTGCCTTCATCCCTTGTTAAGTAGCTATATTGTAGTAGATATTGTTGACAACACTGACAAAGTGTAATTATGTAAAAATATGTAAGTTAGTACAATAAATCCGCATCAAGAGCGATGTCATAGAAAATGTTTTTGTAGTACTTACTACTACTACTATAAATATGAATAAAAATAATATAAAATTTTCCATGTCACATTTACCGTACTCCTCCGAAACGGCTTTATCGATTTTTACCAAATTTTATAGTGTATTCAGTAGGTATGAGAATCGGCTACTATTTATTTTTTATGCATCTACCAGTTGTATTTCTTCCAATACACAGGGTACAAAGGCAACTTATAATGACGAAATAAATGTTTTCCGGGACAGCTAGTATAATATTAAATGTCATCTCCTAAAGCAGAAAATTGTCTACTTTATATGAAGACAAAATTTTTTTTCATTACCCCGCATTGTCCCCATAGTAAAAGTTGTTCATATTTCATCATCAGCCACATAACGTCCACTGCTGGACGAGGGCCTCCCCCAATGAGATCCGTCATTTGGGGTGAAATGCCAGTAATCGCCACGCTTGGCAGGCGGGTTGGCGATCGCAGTGGTGTTGTGGTTTAACTCACAGAGAGCGCTGCTGCCCGTTCTCTGGAGAGCTCCCTCGGTCGCCTCTTACGACCCCCATGACGGGAAAAGTTGGGCTGGGGTGGTGACACATGTATTCTATTCGCCGTCACCACACGGCTTTGTTCATATTTGAAGCCCAACAACGTTTCTAAGACCATTGCTCGGGGTTCTTTTTACACGCAGTATAGGTACGCTCAAAAAAGCGACACCAGCTTCCAATAACCCGCCCTATGATCGATCAACTAAACTACAACCGGGCATTTATTAACAAGGAAACAGTGGTGCCCGGCAAAACACGTTTCCCTCTTAATCCCCGCGATACTTACCAACCCGTAAGGGAGATTCAAATAAAGTGCTATTACTGGAGAAGTAGTTCTACAGTTAATGGTACTCGACAGCTGCATTGTTCAAGGGGAGCCTCCCGGGTAATGGTTATTGTAGGAACGCTTTTCAGTGTGCAGGAACTGCAGGTGTGTAATTACAACTAGAAAACTCCGGCCGCCGCGACAGGTTGCGAACTAAATGTGAAGTTCCGCTAAGTAAGGTTTATGCTGAAGGAAATTTACTGTTACTGGTGTGAACGGAAATGTTTAAAGGTTTTCGATTTTATTTTACTTACTTTGGATGCTTGAGACAGTTCGATCTATTCGAGATCCGACAAAAGTATTGTTTTTTTAGTCGTGGTGAGTTCTCATTTAAGGACTCGCGGCGCGTTTTTATTCGCGTCGCGTACCCATATTTTTTTTAATTATTTGACCGTCTAAAACAATGACTAATGTGTGGGCGTCCGACGCGACATACAACGCGGCGCGTGTCCCTAAATGCGGCTTTAAAGAGGGAGTCCCGTAATAGCACAAACTCAAATTACATAGTATACAACAAAGTTGCTTCCCGCTGTCTGTCCCTATGTATGCTTATATCTTTAAAACTACGCAAGGGATTTTGATGCGGTTTCTTTTAATAGATAGGGTAATTTCACAGGAAGGTTTATATTATACTACTTGCATAATATAGTTGTATACCCCGAAATAATCATGGAAATCTTTGAGGGTGGCCCTCGTCTAGCAGTGGTCCTAATGTGGCTGATGATAATAATATAGAAGAGAATCACGACGTGCGAAGCCGAGGCGGGCCTCTGGTAATGTAAAAGCGTTGACAACGCTTTGTGTAAGGATATTCAGCCAACACAGTTATAAGCATATCCAGTTTTAATGACACTTCCTGTGAATCTAAAACATCCTTGTACAGGTTTTACGAACCGACAAGGAAAATGAATCATCTTGAAATGACATCCACAATATGTCCTTAGGGCGGCAACCCATTTCCTTGAACAACTGGTAAATTAAAAATGCAAGATGGTACGTAAAAATATGTGCATTATTTATTTTGTTCTGAAACAAAAACACTACCGTATCGTCCTTCTTCATCGCTGGAGTGTCTTACTTATTCCGTGACACGTTATCTTGGCGCCCGTGGAAATGCAAATATAAGGAGAAAAACAGAACAAAAGGGTACATTACTGGTTTCCCTGGATTACACAACACTGTGTTGCTGCGACGTTGCACTATCTGAAACAATAACTTGTAAGGACTTCATTGTTGTACCTAAATAGTGCTCATTATTCACAGTTTCGTGCTGGTTTGAGATTCATAAATATAGGGGTACTAGTGGAGGCTCCGCGAATTCAATTGCGCATTTTCAGTATTAAAGTTTTCCTCGTATTAACTTCTACCCTCTTTTTTAGCCTCTTAGCCCTTTCCAACGTATCTGAATATGGTTAGAATGAATATAATTGACCTTAAGTTCCGAATCATACCCTCTATTTTGCATTGATACCTTGGAACTAGACAACACCTTCCCAAAATATATTATACATGTTCCATCTACAAAATAATCTATTGACTAAAGTAAAAATGTACAACAAATTAAAATAAATTTAGTTGTGTTGTATCTAGTTGATGATAGTACACCATAAACACACAATAAGGTTCAAATTCAATTGAAATCAACTCTCACGATTGTTTAAGTTCGGGTGCAAAGGTTTATAGGATGAATTTAAAAAAATCCTTTCTTATCTCACGTAAAAATCAGAAAAAGAAACCCGGTGCAAAAATTCAGATTTGTAGCGTCAAGATTTTGGGCTAGGTGTTGATGAGTCAGTGATGAATGAGTCAGTCATAACTACAGATTTTTGCAGTTGTAAGGGCCTGGGCAAGACTTCGGTCTAAATCAAATGCGGGGCGTATGACTTGAGCGGCAAACGACACAAGCCCACTACCACCCAAGTCCTACCTGCCTCAGCGTACTTTCTCTGGATGCGTCTACTTACTTTTTTCCTATGAATGTGCATACTTGGCTACGAATTACAGCTACTGTACCGCACTGGCAGCGGCAGGGACCTACCTACATACAATGTTTCGTAGCAACTTTATAACTCGCTCATACATTTGTTCATATCGCATGTCGCCTGGCTTAACCCTTAACTGCAGAGTGATGTACTACATCAGTATAATTTTTCACATTTTTTTTCTAGCCACCTCATATATGGATAAAAAATCCGTGCTGCATGATTTTTAAGGGTTAACTCGCTGTGTTTTCGCCGGCGGCGAGAGAGACTGCACATATTTACACACTTATAACTAATTCACTTTCGGAATATACTTGAGTGTCTGTAATTTTATAAGTCTACCTCGCTCTTTTAATCCACTTGGAGGTGGATAGAAGTACAAAATAACAGGCTATCAAGTTAGAACATTATTCAAAAATTTAATAAACTGTATACACTGCGAGTCACTTAGGGCATACGCCCCGCACTTTGAGCCACGTGTCACACAGGTCACGTGAATTATTACTCACGAAGAAGTGACCTTCTATTTGTTTTGTTGATCGTGTAGGACACCACGGCCGCTGTGGGGACGGCGACGGGGTGGACGGCGGGACCTCCACGATGACCTTCAGCTCTCGCTGATGCTTAGAGAGTTCCTAGAGGGAATTCTTCGTCCAACGAGACCATCCCCCGAAGTTACTTTTTTATTAACAAACTAGTTGTACCGCGCGGTGTTGTTACTCGCATTTTTACGTTCCCGTGGGAATTTAGGGATAATATCAATAATGTTATATAGCCTAAAGCCTTCCTCGATAAATTATCTAGTTCCTGAGATTAGCGCGTTCAAACAAACAACTCTTTAGCTTTATAATATTAATATAGATAAGGCGAACCAACCACCGTATTAAAAAAAATGGTGTAAACTCTACAACTACGAAGACTATGATAGACTAGATATATCTTCTGATGCGTAATTTGATTTTATTATTCCTGTAGAAAATATTATGGTAATATTTTCTCAACCTACCTCTGCATACTGCTTTTTAGACAATTTTATATTAAACACATAAATCGTTACGTATGTATGCTTACAAATTACAATAAAGAAACCAAAGACAGTAAAACCCGACCTATATAACCTATTGGATCACAGTACTGTAATTAATCTCGAGGAACCCGATAATCCATCTTTACTGTTCCAATCACCAAAACGAGTCGAGCAAATTTGTCTCAGCCAATCTGAAAATCTATCACGAGTCAAGGAAAATTATCTTCTTACTTAATTGTATGTCTTATACGACTTCATTTACTTTTTCTATATTTCTTTGGATGTTACTAGACTAGTTCTTGAGCCAGAATTATAGATAAAAATAAAATTAAAATAAATGCACTTCACGCCTTTTAATCCCAAAGCGGGGTAGGCAGAGGCACTTGCTTAATAAGCAAATGCCCACGGTTCACCAAGCGTATTTAACCCACCGTGACAGGGGGGGAGCCCATCGCCGTTATAGGGTTCACACACCTTGTGGTGTGCGGGTTTCATCACGATGTTGTCCTTCACCGTACGAGCGTTGCGTTGCAGTACATAGGCTCTGAAAAAGAGTCCCACGTCCAAGAGTCCGCACGGCTCTTTTGTAGGTATTTAAGAGTAAAATATACCGGGTACATTATTAATGCAGGTATAAACTAAGAGAATGCAGACGACTACCTACTTAGGCACGTAATAAATCCACCCAAGAAACAACAAAAAATGTACAGCTTTCATTAACCGTCTTCTCAAACAGACATGTTTCATTTTGTGATCCGCCATCTCACTTTAATTCCATGTTTATATTCTGTCAAGCGCTATGGGACGAGGTTATAAAATTGCATTCTAGAACTCTCTCCAGCCAGTCCATTTTATTTACTTGTTTGTGATTTTTATTTATGACTAGCTGTCCCGGCAAACATTTGTTTTGTCAGAGGAAGTCGCCTTTGTACCCCGTGTATTGGATAAGTACAGCAGTTGATAGGGGGAAATTCATATTTATTCATCGTTTAACTCTTCTCTGGACTTCCACAAATAATTCAAAACCAAAATTAGACAGTTCGGTCCAGCCGTTCTCGAGTTTTAGTGACACTAACGAACAGCAATTAATTTTGTAGCTACTTCAAAATGCTTGTCTTTCTCAATTTGATCGTACATGCTTGTTTCTTTTGTGTTTATTCGCAGATAACTCCGTCGTTTCGATTTTGTTTTCGATGGAATGAAGATATTTGATAGACCTAGCACAGCGTTCAAAGAAAGACGCGCTTCGATTTGTTGAAACAAGCTAAGTTAAGGTAAAGCAGACAAAACAGTCAATCACAGCGCGTTTTTATCCTATGTCGTGTGAAGCGGACTAATTTAAGACTAGCGAACTGTAAATGAAATTAACTATGAGTGTAATATTAGTTTTATTATTTTGGGTACAAATATATTAGGAGAAAGACGAGTTGGTAGCGAGACAGTGTTAGACACAATGACAATAAAAAGTGAAATATAAACAAAACAGACATTTCGAAAATAAAAGTAAAATACGTGATAACACAAAAAGGTTCCAAACATCGTATCTTGTTTGACCCGAGTGTTGGGCCTGCTGACATTTCTTTGCTTCCTCTTTCTTTCTTCCTGAATATTAATTTCAAACTTACAGTAAATAATTTAATAATGCCATCTTCAAGTTCTCCACTTGGAAAGTTTCCATTTCCATTTGCCACCTTTTTGTTAGTACCTAATTTTACAGTACTGCAGATGGATCTTTTGAAGTTTGAAATCACATTTATCTAAATTAAACTATAGCCAGTTTACGAGCGGAAAGCTCAGTTATTCCGGTTCCGTGGTAATGAAGTTTTCCATTTTTATGTCCACACAAATAGGTAGAGAACCTCAGACCAAAAACAACTAGACTTGCTGTCCGAAACTGACGTTTAGGATAAAACGAGACAACAATATCGACGACATGAAGGAGTGAAAGAGTAAGAGAAAATATTTAGTGTCCCTTACTGCGTACCGGGGTATTTATGGATACAAACAGTCAAATTAGTAGTAAAAGTGACAGTTTGGATTCAGAGGTACATCGAATTCCATATATTTTGGTTGGAAAGAGATAGACTGAAGTTTGCAAGTCTGGTTGTGTTGGGTCCTAGTAGAGAGCACAATGAAAAAAAAACCGATATATTGCAATCAGTCATTGGAAAGTTTTGCGCCTACATAAATTAATGAATGATAAGAGCACACTGATAAGAATTGGGTCAGATTATTAAAGGCGAGATTTACTTTTAGGATATTTTTGTTGTAATGGGAGGTTTTCTGATAGGTGGCTTATTACAGTTCTAAGAAATGTCAATAGATGGCACTATCTAGACAGGGTTGTCATTTCATATTGTTATTTTTTGTTGACAATTCTACAATGAGTTTCTTCTTGGGATCATGTCTGAGTAGCGCCATCTGTGAGATGTTTTGGAACTACTTTTGACATATTTGAAGCTATCAGAAACCCTCTCATTCCCCCAAGATCATATCCCGATACAGACACGGTTCAGCCTTAACTATATAATTGCCTACCTCTACTGTGTGTGCCAGAGACCGTCATTGTATGTTGTGTACATATTGTAGATGATGTAGATGATACGGGGCTTTTCCGCAACTCGACGTCCAATGCGCCTGTTGTGCGTGATTTGGGTGGCGCTACTCTAACCACCCCAGCTCCTCAAGGAACCGCAACAAACCCCTTGTGTCCTTGACGATCTCCTGCAGGGACCGTCTGGGTCCTAGATGGGTCGCCCTGTATCCTTCCACCTCCTGGCACTCCACCAGGATGTGTTCCGGTGTCTCTTCTGCCTCCATGCATGCTCTGCACAGCGGGCTGTCTGTGAATCCTAAGTTAAAAATATGTTTGTTTAATAGCGAGTGACCAGTTGTTATGCCCACCACAAGCCTTAGCCTTTTTTTGCTTAGTCTGATAATATTGTTAGACCAGTGTTTGTTTATATATGGTAGTACTGACTTTGTTTGTCTGCATGTAGTAATATGTTCCCATACCTTACCATGTTTGTTAGTTGTGTCTTTTTCTATGATGCCCTGTATCCAGCTCCACGGTAGTGGAATTATTGGTGTGGGGCCCATAACTGTAGTTCCAGCTCCTCTGCGGGCAATTTCGTCTGCTGCGTCGTTACCTCTGGATCCACTGTGGCC
>SJJU01011373.1:0-10377 GCA_012932125.1 Conopomorpha cramerella
TATAGGGTTATTAAATTAGAAAGTACACTTTAAAAAATCTCCGAAGTTCCATCAAGATACGCTACACGTGATAAATATTGTCTGATTTTATAAATGCGACTGGTTATAGTTGGTTCTTCATACATGCTTGAAGCAAAAACTGGCCATGTCCTTTCCTAACAAAAAAAATCACATACCTGTATAAATAAAAAAAAAAAATAAATACACTTCACGCCTTTAATCCCAAAGAGGGGTAGGCAGAGGCACTTGCTAAAGCAAGTACCCACGGTTCACAAAGCGTATTTAACCCAACGTGACAGGGGGTGAGCCCATCGCCGTTATAGGGTTCACACACCGTTGTGGTGTGCGGGTTTCATCACGATGTTGTCCTTCACCGTACGAGCGTTGCGTTGCGTACATAGGCTCTGAAAAAGAGTCCCATTGGTACACGTCCAGTAAGCCGGACTCGAACCCGCGACCTCCCGGTTACAAGTCAAGTATCCGACCAACTGGACCACAGACGCTTTATCTCAGACATACCTGTATGTTACAAGGTAAGCGTTATGCCGTATTTGGTATGTTTATTTAACGTTTCCAATGTTTGAGTTTCACTTGCGAATAAAATTTTCAATAAATATCAGTTCGATGTTCGACGTCGCTCACCTATAATCTACTGCCAATATATTTAGACCCATCATTTATATGTACAAAGTAAATCTATTCAAACGAATTCGCTTCGATGTGAAAAATGCACGAATGACGTCGGCCATCGCGTGTTACGAAATGAACGGAAAATTGATATATTTTCCGTACCACCTGCAAACGTGAGACAATATTTGATGACGTCATAAAACTGTTATTTTTTTTTTATATGCCGATCCACGCAACGTTCGGTGCAGTTCACTTTTTATTCGGTTGGTAGTAAAATGTTTAGTGCCAACCTTATAAAAATGTGCGCGCCGAATTATTTTCCTCCGGGAACTGAGGAAGGTTTTATGCCCTCTAGTGGGATAAACGAATGGCCTAATGGTTTTTACGATCGAAGGAGGGCTAGCTTGTGAGCAATCAGCCAAGACATTGCGTGGACAACTTAACTGAGAGCCCAGAGTGAACTGTCGACATCTTGGTTTTCGCATGTTCGTGTATAAGGGTGATTTTAATAACGTGCGTATCTCAATATTGTTCACCGGGTATATAGGCGCGAATATAATCAAAGACAAGCTCGAGCTTACCTTTGTTATTTTACTCGACGTTTCGACGCAGTTGCATGCGTCGTGGTCACGAGAAACGATCGCCTTGTACAGCCGAGGTCTTTGAGGGTCTCAATAATAAGATGATCATTGATGTTTTGTACCTAGTATTCCTCGATTTTTCCATTTCCTTGTCTATTATAGTATATTGTAATAATTTTAAGAGTATATTTTACGTAATTAAACCTTAAAAGCACGAATTTTCTTTTTTTTTTAATTTTTAGTACTAGTTTACTTTTATGCTTCTTCTGCCATACCCAACTTTCACTCCCGTAGTTTATATTATATAAAAAAATTGCTGCATTTCCTTTAGCAAGTGCCTCTGCCTACCCCGCTTTGTGATTAAAAACCCGCTAAAGAGTTTTTTTTTTTGATAAACGATACGTCGTCTAACAATGTAAAGCAATTTCGCAGAATTAGTTTTACGGTCATTTTCAGAATAATAATTTGAACTAGAAAATTCGCACAATGGACTCTCATTCTCACTTATAAGCACAGCTTATTTCTACTAAGCTTTGAAGAGATTCGATCCCTCAGACTTTCGAAATAACACCCAATTTTCCACCAAATTAATGAAAACCTACGCCTTGTGATGCCTATAATATTTTCTATTGAATAAAGTTATTTTGGACGCAGAACAAATTTAAAAGACTGCTTTGTTCACCTAAAATTAGGTATTTGGGAGAAAAACTGAAAACGTACGGTTTATAAGAATTTATGGGTCAAATTTGTTTCGAATTGTCTTTCTACCAAACATTTGTTTTTTTATCGCTATGAACAAGCGTTTGACCACCATCCTGCCTGATGTTAAGCAGCGATGTGGTGTACGATGGAGCACACTTGTTCATTAGGTACCTATTTACTCGCGACTTGAAGACCTTCAGACTGTACTGCGCAGGAAACACAGACTCCGGCAAGTCATTCCATATCCTTGCGGTGTACATCGCACTATGAAAGTAGACACAAACCGTTTGGATAACGTAAATGGTAAACCCACATGATATGGATGACGTGTTGCCGCGTCATCCATATCATGTGGGTTTACCATTTTTAACTTTTCTGGTAGTACATACATACATACACTTCACGCCTGTCTCCCAGAGGGGTAGGCAGATACTACAGATCTCCATTTGTCACGGTCCTGACATACCCCTTTCGCTTCATCTACATTCATACATCTTTTCATACATGACCTCCGGTTTCGAGTATCTTTCACGCCACCTTCGGACAGGACATCATCAATTTTCTGGCTGTCTTATAGTGAAAACACGATGGGGGTATTAGTTTAGCACACTCTCCGAAATGCACCCGATAGAAGACAGATGATAGGCTCTATATAACATATCTAATATAAATAGATATTCTACTATCTGTATAATATTTTCTTGGTACATTGAATTTACAAAAACTACCGAAAATAAATCTAATCTAAAAAAAAAAAGATTTTGGAAGATCAACTAAAATCTAAGAAAATCACAAAGAGACAAATCAACAAACCGTTTCGAACGAACGAAAATGTTTAACTTCGTATTAACCTACATTTCCCATATCATAATATTTTGTCAAGAATCTAGGTGACAAGGCACCTAAAACAACTGTATACTTACTTCATTACCTTCTCCACCAGACAAACTTGAGCTGCATTTTCTAAATGTCTTTAAGGAACAAGAGGATTGAGACGAATTCGCGAACGCTTCAGAAGACGAGATCGTGAGGACAGCCATGTCGGAGCTGTCTTTTGTTTCCAGAACATGAAATCCGCAAGGCGCGTGAAGTATTCACCGCAAGTTACATACTAGGTATATTTATACCCTTTAAAGACAGAGAATGCCGCTAAGCTGATTAAAATTCTGCTTCCAAGAAACCGGGAGCAGTGAAAGAGTTATTACGGTATTGTGCAAGAGCTGACTAAGTTCAGTCGAGAGCTGAGGAATTCAGACTAAATAAGGGTTTTTCAGTTATATGTCAGCTTCTGAGACACGTTAATTGAAAGTGAGCATAATAAAAAATGACTTAATGTACCACTCTGTAAGTAGATATTCCTGTATAGATATGAAAAACCAAAAAAAAATACACTTTACGCCTTTTAATTCCAAAGCGGTGTAGGCAGAGGCACTTGCTATGCTCACGGTTCACCAAGCGTATTTAACCCAACGTGACAGGGGGTGAGCCCATCGCCGTTATATGTTGTATGGTTCACACACCTTGTGGTGTGCGGGTTTCACCACGATGCTGTCCTTCACTGTACGAACTTTGCGTTGTGTCCCATTGGTACATTTCCAGCAGCCGAACTCAAACCCGGGACCTCCCGGTTGCAAGTCAAGAATTCGACCAACACCTGCCAAAGATGCGCTGAAAATAAAAGGTTCAAAATCGTGTGATTTCCGTTAGGTTGAAACTGAAATTCTGACACAAGTGTTTCGACGACTTCAAGAGGCGAAAGAGATTTGCTAGGCTCTTTCTGTCCTTTAGGAAACGGGCGTGTATACACTAGAGAATGTCTAGGAAAATGCGCCAGTTAAATTGTTTGAATGTTCATTTGCGCTAGTATGGTGAAGAATAACCTAATGAGGAAATATGAACACCAAAAACATGTGGGGACTCTTGTGAATATATTCTGAGTTCATATGTAGTTTCCATTGCAGAATTTTGTAACACGCCATCTGATGGACAGGCGTGACGTATGAAAATAGACTGTGTGACCCAAATCATGTCACGTGATCTTGTGTTGTCCGTAATGTTTAGGATGTTTTGTGGACAAATAATTAATGTACCCATAAACTTATAGCCCTAATCCCTCTTGGGTCGGACGGAAATTTTAGAAACTTAATGCTTAGAGGTTACAGACATACAGAGGTCTGGTAGTCCAGTTGGTCGGATACTTGACTTGTAACCGGGAGGTCGCGGGTTCGAGTCCGGCTACTGGACGTGTACCAATGGGACTCTTTTTCAGAGCCTATGTACGCAACGCAACGCTCGTACGATGGAGCCCATCGGTCACATACCACAAGGTGTGTGAACCCTCTAACGGCAATGGGCTCACTCCCTGTCACGTTGGGTTAAATAAGCTTGGTGAACGGTGGGCATTTGCTTATTAACCCATTAGCACCCATTGTACTTGGATAGGGACACGTTATTTAAAACTCTATTACTTGGTAATAAAAGTGGAAATCAATTCAAAAGTAAGTATTCATATGGGTGTTAATGGGTTAAGCAAGTGCCTCTGCCTACCCCGCTTTGAGATTAAAAGGCGTGAAGTGTATTAAGAAAGACGATAAATAGGGTGACTAGCCTCTAGCTTTGTTGTAATTATAAAAATTGTATAGTTGCGAGCCTGTTTCCTGCGCAGTACAGTCTGAAGTTCTCCAAGTCGCGGGTAAATAGGTACCAATAATGAACGTGTGCTCCATCGTAGACCACATCGCTGCTTCAGGTAGGATGGTGGTCAAACGCTTGTTCAATGTGTTTAAAAAAAGCCTTTTTTCATTCCTAGGCCAGATATCCATTAGTTACGTATTCAATGACGTAAGTGTTTCCAAAGTATTTTTTTTTTCAGACATCCCAGACCAACACTGTCCGAATAGTTTGTAGAAAAATAAAAACTTGAATTTAAAACTCGGACAGGTCTAGCTAGTTAGGCCGAGAGACAGGTACATTAAGCCGATTAAAATGCTACCCGCTTTACGAATAGCTGAGATATTACGTCCGAATTGGACTAGCGTTCAGAGCCTGGTGGCTCGATGATGGTTCGATTCCAATCTCTGAAATTGGTTAAATCTGGGCTATGTACTTACACACATCAAAAGTGTCTAGGGATCAAGTACATTTTAAAATTGATTAATTTTCCTATATTTTACAAAAACTCAACTGAAATCATTCATTATTTATTCAAAATGTGATAAGTCATTGATACAGGCATCGGGAATTAGGTAGGAGACCAATCCAGAAGATTAGATTTGATAAATTAGATTTTTTAGAGCTTAAAATGTTCTTGATCCGTAGACACTTTTGATGTATGTATTTGAAGTAAAAAAATGATTTCATTTATGCATTTCATTAGTGACACCGTCATTATCATAGATTACTTATTATCTCATAGATACCTAAATAATACAATGTGAATTTGCTCATTTTCTCATCAACATTATTCGCTCTCCATTCGACGAAATGTTGAAACAGTTGTTACAAAATACGCCACTTGACTAATAATAATAAGGATCGTAATCCCGTACCGAAAATCACATTTCTTAACATTTCGAGTAGAAACGAAAAAAAAGAAGAAAAGAATAGCTTCAGTGAACCAGCTCTAGCCAGATTTAACGAGTGTACAAACCCTAGTTATCTGACGTTGCTTGAATATTCGGTGACGCATTTAGTCGTTCGAATATCAACCTTATGCCGTCGACATAACAAATCTGAGATGAGAACATGACAGTGTTCCCAACTGTCTATTCAAACACTCAAAAAGTATTTATGCTGAACCTTTTATTTCAGGAATTCCCTTATAAAAGGAGCTCATCAAGGTTTGTCTGGTAAAGAAAAACATTCGGAAATCTCGCCCGTACTTATCACTCGGTCGGAATCCTTCGGTTTTTGCTCGTTTCATGTCCCAGAATGGAGCAAAAAAAATCTACTGTTTTTTCTACGTAGAGAGATTTTTAGATGGACGATGGAATTGTGTTTCTAAGAATGGGAAATTACAATTTCAGTAAAGCAGAATGAATGTTATATTAAATGACTGTTTCGTCGTTTTTGTTTGAATTTTGGTATCGTTTTCTGTAGAAAAAATACAATGAATTATGGTAATAAGCAAGAGTGAATAATTAATGAATTTTCATAATATGCCAGCAATTTTTATTGAAAACTCGCTTGCATATTAGTTGCGGCAGTTACTTAACTCTTTTGATATCCCCGCGATAAAATAAAGGTATACGACAACGAGAAATTATTATTACACAACTGTTAATGTCGCCTCTCCGTTGAAGAGTTCACTTATTACTTGTCATTACAAATTAACCACTCTCAACCGGAAGCCGGAAATGACGCGAATATTAACGAGCCGCCTATTATGTTGGTGCGCGCTTTAAAACAACGTTACAAACGCAACTTGCGAATAATAAAAGTGATTTAACGTTTGAAATTCCACGTCGATAATTACTTTAGTCCGACACGGGTATTGGACGTTAAAGAATTGTGTTAGATTTATTTCTTTCAATTGGTACCTCTTTGGCATAAGATGAATAGCAGTACCTAGTTCGCTTAGACAAGGAGGCGATGTTGCTTTACTACGGCTTTGGTTTGAGGGCGTTTTATTTAGGACAGTCATGTACCTAGATAGTACGCTGGATAGAGGGACATGGAGAGATATCTGCAAGGCCCTATGTACTCCCCGGGTATGCTAGGACCTAAGTCAAGTCAAGGTACCTAAATAAAAAATACACTTCACGCCTTTTAATCCCAAAGCGGGGTAGGCAGAGGCACTTGCTAAAGCAAATGCCCACAGTTCACCAAGCGTATTTCACCCAACGTGACAGGGGGTGAGCCCATCGCCGTTATAGGGTTCACACACTTTATGAAGTGCTGGTTTCATCACGATGTTGTCCTTCACCGTACGAGCGTTGCGTACATAGGCTCTGAAAAAGAGTCCCATTGGTACAGTAGCCGGATTCGAACCCACGACCTCCCCCCACGATCACAAGTCAAGTATCCGACCAACTGGATCACAGACGCTACCATGTCGCTATCATGTACCTACTGTGTAATGAAATGTTTCTACCGGTCAAATATGCATAAGAAAATAGGTTTGACACATATGTATCATCATCACGCCACGCTTGACAGGCGGGTTGGCGTAGTAGTGTTGTGGTTTAACTCACACAGAGCGCTGCTGCCCGTCCTCTGGATAATTCCCTCGGTCGCCTCTTACGACATCCCACGACGGGAAAAGTTGATCTGGAGTGGTTTCAGTTGTTTTCTTTTTACCGTCGCCACAAGGATACGCTATCTTTATACGCTGGTTATCCAGTATATTAGAAACAACTGAACAGGAATACATATTGTACGCGAACCATACGGTTTGCGTCAATTTTCTTAAGCATAACGATGTGGAATGACTTGTTCTTCAGGTTACCATTTACCCATTTCTTAAAGATCTCCAGACTATACAGCACAGGAAACACAGACTCCGGTAAGTCGTTCCACATCCTGGCGGTTCGCACTATGAAAGTAGACGCAATCCATTTGGTTTTTGGATGGTAGTCAAACGCTTGGTCATGTGTTAAAAAAAAAACAGTAGAGTGCAGGTTTGGCCGGTGGTAAAATACGGTAACACACACACTTGAGGTACGTAATCGAGGAGGGCAGTCTTATAAAGGAGGATAGAGAAATGAGAGTAACGTAATTTACAATGCTGCAGTTCATCCGAAGCGATGGGACTATAGAAAAACGTGTTCCATATGGAGGTCGACATTCCCGGAAACACTAAAAAAAGACAAGTTTTATCATTATTATCACGTCAAAGTCAAAGTCAAAATTTCTTTATTTCATCGTTATAAGTGCTATAACATACAGATATACAGTAGCATAACACAAAGCTTGATGAACGTCATTTATGACTTTGAAAACAAAAGTAATCGTCTCCGGTTCGAATTAATTTATTCTACCAGAAGAACAGGGACGAAACTGGCATCTTTTCATAGTCGATAGGTAGGACATGTCCAAGAATGTGTCACGTGACCTCAAAGGTAAGCTGATGCAAGAAAGTCAAACAATTGGTCAGGGTTTGTAGTAGACGTTTTAACAAAAATACAATTTCAAGCCTTGTTATCTCATTGCGGGGTAGGCAGAGGCACTTGTTAAGCAAATGCCCACGGTTCACCAAGCGTATTTAATGCAACGTGACAAGGGGTGAGTCCATCGCCGTCATAGGGTTCACACGTCTTGTGGTGTGCGGGTTTCATCCCGATGTTGTCCTTCACCGTACGAGCGTTGCGTTGCGTACATAGGCTCTGAAGAAGAGTGTCATTGGTACATGTTCAGTAGCGACCCAGAGTTGCACGTAGCCACCGAATCCGATATAGTGCCTAGCATCATTATCCGCAGAGCCCACAGAGCTGCTTGCGTCGACTCGGTCACGAGTTTAAAAAAATATTTATCTATTTTTTTATTTTTGAAAAGAAGTCGTGCTTGTTTTTACCTCCAGAATGGGTTCTACTACTGATGAACCCATTCATCAGTAGTAGAACCCTGGGCCTTAGGCCTGGAAACGACATTGCGGGTGACAAAATTATCTCGTTGTATATACACACATCAAAAAAGTCTAGGGATCAAGAACATTTTTAGCTCTAAAAAAATCTAATTTATTTAATTCAAATCTGATTAGATTTGATTTAAACTTCGATTTGAAGATTTTAAATTCCTTCTGGATTGGTCTCCTACCTAATTCCCCATGACTGATGACTTAACACCACATTTTGAATAAATTATGAATTAATTCCGTTTTTGTAAAATATATTCTTGATTGCAATCTTCTAAAATGTACTTGATCCCTATACACTTTTAATGTGTGTAGGTACATATAAATTAAAATCACTTGCATTTTGGTTACCCATCCAATGATTGACATCCCTTTGTTGTTTAATCTCAGTGATTACTGACCCCGCGGCCTGGGTACTTTATAAACTTGACTTGTCTTAGTTAAGGAAATACCACTACAAATTTAAACATGCTTTATCATACGGTAAAGCACATCATCCTGGGCCGAGAGGCTTCAGAACGGTGTACCTATATCAGAAATTCTAAGATCCAATTTTAATCCAAGCCTAATTGGCAAGTACGTCCTAAGCTGACTATAAGGAGACCTTGCACGTTGCCATGGAAATTCCCACCGTATTATTATAAACGAACGCTCTGAAATTGAATACGCACATTTGCCATGACCTAGATAAGAATTCGAAAATAATTTCATACCATACTCGATCTTTCTTAAAGTAAGAGCGAAACAAGCTTGTCTAAGATCCAAACTTGAGAGCTCATCCTGTGTTGAACTGACCGCGGACGCATCAGCGTTTACATTTATTATTTCAAAAGACATGGATTTGTATGGAGAATGTACAGCACAAGGGGTCAGGTTATGTGGTACTTTTACCACGTATACTGTCCGCAACTATGTAGAAGGAAACTTGTAAGAAGATTAGGGCTATGTTTTGCGGAGTGCCGCCCCGACGGTGACGCGGGTCGCCCCATCTTCTGCCTACTTACATTAAGTTTAATAAGTACTTTGTGTAGGTATTAATAATTAATCAAAGATTTTGCTCGCCTGGAAGACGAAACTCGGAACGCTTCTTAATGTAAAACATTATATTAATTGGGTATTGTCTTTCTGCGGTTTATTATGCCATATTTTAGGGAGTACAAGAAGTAAGGAGAAGTTTCGGGAGTAAACAATTAGGAATCTTGAATTTTATAGTGTTACTAGCAACCCGCCCCGGCTTCGCACGTGTTATCAGTGTTTCTATTCTGTATTATACACGTAAACCTTCCTCACTTATCACTCTATCTACTACAGAAAACCGCATTCAAGTTCGTTGGGTAGTTCTAAAGATATATACATAGCATACATAGGGACAGACATCAGGAGGCAACTTTGTTTTATACTATGTAATTATTAACACCAACGTTATTTAGGGCGTCATGAGTTTTATCAGTAGGTACCTGAACGTTTGGCGTGGTTAATATTTATTAGTAGATAGTAATAAAAATGTTGCTTTTCTTTGTGATATTTGGCCCAGCACTGATAATGATGGAAGAGACATAGAAATAATAATAGAAAATAATTGAAATGCTACAATATATGCGTTGTATGGAGAAACTTTGCGTGATAGAAGAGTGAAGTAAAACGAGTGGTTTAAAAGAACATTTCTCAAAAGAGCGGATATACACACATCAAAAGTGTCTAGGGATCAAGTACATTTTAGAAGATTGCAATCAAGAATATATTTTTCAAAAACTGAATTCATTCATAATTTATTCAAAATGTGGTGATAAGTCATTGATACAGGCATGGGGGATTATGTAGGAGACCAATCCAGAAGATTAGATTTGATTTAAATATTATTTTAGAGCTAAAAATGTTCTTGATCCCTAGACA
>SJJU01011374.1:0-10938 GCA_012932125.1 Conopomorpha cramerella
ACAAACCTCAACTTAACTTGTCAGTTGTATGTCAAATACGGAATAACCAGTTCAAGTAGACCTGTAATAACCGTTGTGTAAGTGACAACGCGTTTATTGGCAAGGAGGTTAGTGTAAAAAGACCCCGAGCGATTGTCTTAGAAACTTTGTTGGGCTCATATTTTATTTTATTTTTTGTTAATGAAACGCGCACTGACATTATTGCTCAATAATAAGCTCGAGCTTGTCTTTGATTATATTCGCGCCTGTTGTGTACCCGATGAACAATAATGTTGTTGGGCTCGTCAATATGAACAACTTTTTCTACGGCGACAATGCGGGGAAATAAAAACCTTTTTCGTCTCCATACAAAATAGACAAGAATGTCTGTGGTCCAGTTGGTCGGATACTTGACTTGTGATCGTGGTGGAGTTCGTGGGTTCGAGTCCGGCTACTGGACGTGTACCAGTGGGACTCTTTTTCAGAGCAACGTTACGCAACGCAACGCTCGTACGGTGAAGGATAACATCGTGATGAAACCCGCACACCACAAGGTGTGTGAACCCTATAACGGCGATGGGCTCACCCCCTGTCACTTTGGGTTAAATACGCTCGGTGAACCGTGGGTACTTGCCTCTGCCTACCCCTCTTTGGGATTAAAGGCGTGAAGTGTATTTATTATTATTTTTTTTACTGCGAAACGCGAGATTATTGAAGAGTGACAGTTTGTATCAATAAACACATTACTTTCAGTTGAAAAGAAACAGACCGAAGGTAGCATGCTTCTTACAATCTTGTTGTGTTTGTTCTGAGTAAGGGAGAATCTTCCGAGGCAAAGTAAAAGTCCACCTTTCAAAAACCTTTGAGAATTCAGTCCTAAATAATCTCAATTTCACATTTTCCCCGAGTTAAATTATTCCTTTATTGTAAACATTTTTTTTTTCAAAATGATTTACACTGTCATCAAAAGCGTGATGTTAAGTAAATATCTGTCTTTTAAATAGAAAATAATTATGTTTGTCGAGTCAGCCAAGACCGCAGATAGAAAATGAAAAGAAATGATATAAATTACTTTTCCACTGGACTGGATATCGGTGTATGACTTCGTTTGACAGTCGGATAACAAGCTCACAAAGCACATTAAAGGAAGTAGCTAGGTACTAGTTCAAAAGCAATTTAAAATGGAAGTGAATAATATTATCTCTGAATAATGTTTAAATTAGTTTAAGTTGCGGTTTGAAGGAAGACGTACTGACCAAGATTGAAAAGGGCATGCTTCGGTGGTTTGGGCATATGGAGAGAATGGATGAATGTCGATTGACGAAAGAGATTTATATGGGTGATGTAAGGGGCCGGATGAGTAGAGGTCGCCCCAGAAGGACATATAAAGACCAGATTGGTGATGTCCTGACCGAAGGTGGCGTGAAAAGTACTCGAACCCGGAGGTCATGTATGAAAAGATGTATGAATGTAGATGAAGCGAAAGGGGTATATCAGGATCGTGGCAAATGGAGATCTGTAGTCTCTGCCTACCCCTCTGGGAGACAGGCGTGAAGTGTATGTATGTATGTAATGTTTAAATTATTTACTATATATTTAAAACTAGTGGACACCCCTCGATTTCATTCGCGTAGTTTCATTAGGTCATACAAACTATAACACCCTTTATACTGCACTAAGTCCCACAGGAACGGGATAAAAAGCATCCTATGTTATACTCCTGGTTCTAAGCTACGTCCCCACCAATTTTCTGCCTAATCGGTTGAATCGTTCTTGAGTTATAAGTGTTGTAACAAACCCGTCTTTGTTTTATATGTATAGATAGATAAACAAACATTGATTGGTGGAAATTACCAAAAATCGAGAAAACGCTATTTCTCTTGAAGATTTTTTTTTGTGTGTCATTTTTGTTTAAAGCATTGAACTACCTTTTTAACTGTCTGATGTTAAGCAACGATGTGGTCGACATTGGAGCACACTTGTTCATTAGGTACTTATGTACCCGTGACTTGAAGACCTCCAGACTGTACTGCGCAGATAACACAGATTCCGGCAAGTCATTCCATATCCTGGCGGTTGGGACTATGAAAGTAGACGCAAACCGTTTGATTCCCGTAAATGGTATATCCACCTGATGTGTATAAATAATAATAATAATATAATAATAAATAAATATTTTACAACAACACACACATTGCCTTCATCCCATGTTAAGTAGCCAAAGCACTTGTGTTATGGAAATCAGACAACGAGATATATTTACTTAAATACTTTTTTTTTTCTTTTTAAATACATACTTATATAAATAAAACACCCAGACACATCCAACAAGTACTTAAAAGCTCTTCACCTAAATACCTGCCAGCGGTGGGAATCGAACCCACGGCCCTACGGAGCAGAAGCAGACATGCTGACCACTACACCAACGGGCCCGTCTGACTTTGTGACTTTCTCCTGGTTGTCTCTATGTAAAAGCTCGACGACGCTATTAGACTATACAACTCCATAGCCCACTCTCCGAATTTCATTCAATATATTACGTGGTTTTGTCATTTCTTCCAGTTCTTATTTTGTCCCCAAATTACCCATAACAACCTCCCCAGTCATTCTCTCTTGATTTATCAAATTGCTATCGTTGCTAGATTATTTTTTGATTAACATTACCAACAATGTTAATACAATACACACACTTCACGACTTTTAATCCAAAAGCGGGGTAGGCAAATGCCCACAGTTCACCATGCATATTTAACCGACTGACAGGTGGTGAGCCCATCGCCGTTATAGGTTTCACACACCTTGTGGTGTGCAGGTTTCATCACGATGTTGTCCTTCACCGTCCTTTACGAGCGTTGCGTCGAGGCTCTGAAAAAGAGTCCCATTGGTGCACGTCCAGTAGCCGGACTCGAACCCGCGACCGTGGTCAAGTAGCCCACCAACTGGACCACATACGCTCTCCTCTAGACCAACAATGTTCTAATTAATATGTTGTTTGTGCACATTGTGATCTGAATTGTGTCTTCAGTAGATGGCTAGGCAGAATTTTAAGACCGCCCATTTTAAAAATAAAGAATACTTTCCGAGAGTACAATATGCTATATCTGCAGTTTTAAAACACGATCCCTCCAGTTGCGTTAAAGAAAAACATCCTGTGTTTATTTCCCCGGATGCTGCAGTTTCCATTTGTTCTACAGCAAATGACGTCATCAGATAAATGAGCATAATTATGTACTCCGTATTGTTCTCTAATGAAATGGGAAGAAGAGTGATTTAACAGATATTCCACTATTATTTATTGTAATTAATAATTTTCCGACAAAGGAACGAGTCCGAAGACAATCAATCAAATGTTTAAAACGGGTTAATTAGAGCGTCTGTGGTCCAGTTGGTCGAACCCTTGACTTGTAACCGGGAGGTCCCGGGTTCGAGTCCGGCTACTGGACGTGTACCAATGGGAATCTTTTTCAGAGCCTATGTACGCAACGCAACGCTCGTACGGTGAAGGACAACATCGTGATGAAACCCCGCACACCACAAGGTGTGTGAACCCTATAACGGCGATGGGCTCACCCCTGTCACGTTGGGTTAAATACGCTCGATGAACCGTGGGTACTTGCTTTAGCAAGTGCCTCTGCCTACCCCTCTTTGGGATTAAAGGCGTGAAGTGTATTTTTTTTTTTATTATTATTTTTAAAACGGGTATTACAGCGCGAAGATTGAACAAAGATAATCAGTCAGCTCGCGACCACGACACATGTAACTGTGTCGAAACGTCGGGCAAACAACGAAGGTAATCTGAATGCTTATCTTTGGTTAATCTTCGCGCTATAATACCCGTTTTAAACATTTAATATCATGCCAGCGCGCGTTTCCTTAAAAAATGATTTAACAATCAATCAAACCAAAAACTACTAGACTTCAATCAACAACAATCCTAAACTAACGTTTAGTATAAAACGAATACAACGATTTGAAAAACATGCTGGAGTGAAAGAGCAAGAGATATTTATCTTCTGTACCTTACGGCGTAGCAGGGTGTTGTATGTACCTCTGGATCCAAACAGGCACTTTCCCACCCACTTTCCCATCACTGTGATTCCTGTTAGAGCCAGGATCTACAGCGGCATCCAGAAAAGAAAAGAGCTCAATCAGTGACGACTGGGCTAGATCCCGGGGCATAGCCTTCTGTCTTGGATCCCAGATAGTTGTTAAACTAAAGACTTTTTGACGTTGTTAAGGCTAAAGAAGACTCTCTCTGATGCCTTACTAAATGATGTATGTAATTCACAATAACAAACTGTCAAGTAAACTCTATAAGCCAATCGAGTCAAGGCCACAGATATTCGTGAATTTCATAGTATTCGTCCAGACAGTCCTACCTAACGCGCTTCATTTCTACAAGTGCATTTGTATACATAAATCAGTTGAAATATTGTGCTAGCTTATGTAGGCCGTGTTGCTGAATTTCAATGTTGCTAATAGGCAGCTCTTTTGTGTACCTAGTGCATGTTGCTGATGTAAAGTGACACTTATTGCCCTCGTAATAGAGGCTTCCATATTCTCAGATTGCCATTTTCTGCGGAGATACCGTCCTAGGCCCCTATTGCGGTCTATTATGACTTTATAATGTCTTTCTTTCATATTAAAATGGCTGAAGCGCAATATCTTTTTCATAAACATTATTAATCCGCAATAGGGTCTTGCTCCGTACCATGAGTTCTTTTAGTAACATTGGTCTCGTTGTGTGACAGGGATAGCGCTAGAGGAGAGGTCACTACATAATATCACTGTCACAGAATGTAAACAAGAATTATTACTTTAAGCTCCATGGTACGAAGCTTAGAAAGAATACTACTATTAAGGGCCATTTAGACTGGGAAAGATTCTCGATTCGAACGGGTGGAACTCAAAAGGCGAGAGATATCTCAAAGCGTCTAAATACGTACAAATATCGTACCCGAAACGCGAGAAGATATGCTCACCTGCAGGCCTAGCACGCGCCTTAAGAAAGACATGACATAGAACAAATAAGCGCTCTGATTGGCTGTTACGTCACGCTTTGTGCGACTCAGCTAGTTTCAACAAATCGCAGCGGGTTATATGTCTTGTCACTTATTTCTTGGAGCGCTGTGCTAGGGGGGCTGTTCGAGAAAATGGAACCGTGTCAACAACGACACACAGTTGGAGTTTGAAAGGCGAGTTTCTCGCTTTGAAATTTGTAAGAGAGTTTATCTTTTTATGTCGAATTCAGTGAGAAGAGTTTTATGTTCAATTTCAATTAATTAAAGTTGGACCTCAAATCAGTCTATTTCATATATAGCAGCTTTTAACTATGAAACAATCCATTTTGACTATTTCAATAGCAGACTCGCCTACTCACTTATTGGGCTGAGCCAATCTTTATCTCAATTAAAAGTCGTTGATTATGTATTAAAAAAATAAGTTTTAGCTATCTTCTAAATACCAACTACTTTAGTAGGTATGTATTCTTCTAAATGTCTCTGTTTTCTCAGTGAGGTGTGTGTATAAAAATATGAACGAATGGAGGTATCCTCGAATGGAGACCGCTTCTCGGCAAACGCAGTGTAGGACGCCATCAGGCAAGGTGGAATGATGATATTCGCAAGATGGCTGGCAGAAGCTGGATGCGAGAAACCGAAAACAGAGATAGTGGCGTGCAATTGGAGAGGTCACCAATATGTCAAGCAGTAGACAAATATGGGCTGATGATAATGATGATGATAAAAATATGTTGTCACTCATAAATCATTCTCCTCAATATGTTAATAACAACGTGAAATCTCCACGCGTTACTGAGAAAACAAAAGTAGTTAGAAGAATCCAAGTTACGCTGGTCAGAAGAATTAGAAAGAACCAAACGGATTGCGCCTACTTTCATAGTGCGAACCGCCAGGATGTAGAATGACTTGCCGACAATCTTTGTTTTCTGCGCAGTATAATGTGGTCTTCAAGCCACATGGTGTAATTAGGTACCTAATGAACAATTGTGCTCCATCGTAAACCAAATCGTTGCTTAACATCATACAGGATGGTGGCCAAACTTTTGTTCTCTGAGCAATAAAAAAAAATTTGAAACTTTACTTTTTTTTACTACGGTTAAAAAATTCTAATGTTGTTTTACAGAAAATCCAAGAAATAGACTAAAATACGTATTAAAATAACAGCATGCACATTTTTGCCACTGATTAATAAACGTGTTAATGTTGATGATATTTTAGACCACGAAAACATTATTAAATGTTGATGCACTTAGTCATAATACTGTACTAATGTCGTATGTCGTTTACACTTAAAGAAATACTTACTGATGCTATTATTTCACAAACTGTGAAGACAACCTATTGCGTATAAACAATTAACATTTGACCGTGAACTTATGTATAATCACATGGCAATATTTTTTAAATAAACTATTATCCACTCCAAATCACTTTGTAGCTTTTTCAGAGCTAAAGCACATTAAGCACAGGCCCTCTCGTATTAATACAATATATGGTCCAGTAGATTATAGAGCATACGTCACAGCCTTTCAATTCTTTAAAACATATATAGTACTTTTATCTCACTCGTTTCCCAAGGATAGAAAAGGATAGAAATACAAAATACTTGTTATTTTGTACTTCTGTCAAGTTTATTCTAAGAGCTACTCTGTACTCACCTAATGAAGTTTGCCTGAACCATGTAACATCAAACGATCCACCAACTATGTCGTCACCATGTTCTTTAACCAACACTTTGCTTGTAGAGTTCTATTTTGCAAATTAATAAGCTTTTTATAGATTTTTTCTCTTTTATATAAGCTCGACACACCCAGCAAACATACTTAAAATACAATGTCTCCGGGCATTTCAATTATAAATGAAGCAAGTATTTTATTACTACCTTGTGGTAATCAGCGATACAGCACGCGTGCCTATGAACGGTCGTTTAAGAAAGTGGTCTTTCAGTTGATGACACTTCCCATGTCATTTAAATGTCAACCAACTTGCCAAGCTCTCTAAGAAAGAAATTACAAGACATAGAACGCGCTGCGATTCGTTGAACAAAACTAAATAGCACGAAGCGTGACATAACAGCGAATCGCAGCGCGTATGTTTTCCATGTCGTGTCTTTCTTGACGAACATGCTAGGGCTACATTTAGAGTTACAAGTAAAGAAAACTGAATGTCTAATAATATTAATTTGAGTTTGATCCTTACGAAGACCAGATTCTTGGTCGAATTTACCTCATCGACTCAGACTTAAAGTGTATCTATTTCGAAAATCACATTGTCTTCTCAATTGTTGCAGGCAAGTTCCGTCGGGAATTCTACCGCTCATACTTCAGATATTTCTGTTGCTGCTTCGGTTCCACTGCCCCTGACAGGAACGGCACATGCTTCGCGCCCGTCGGCAGCTCCCGAGCCAGCAACGGCCGCACCATGATCCGAAGGAACGACTCCTGCCCCAGCTACAGACTCACACACCTCTCCAGGTCCAACCAGAACAGTCTCCACAGAGACTACGCCAGGGCTACCACCACTTCCTTCATAGACCAGATGAACGGCAACAGAAGGCCTAAAGTCCGAGACGATTCACTCAGCGAAATCGCTACGCGGTTCACGATAACTGAAACAGTTAAAGATTGACACATAAATGGAAGTGGTAAAACTGACAGTTTTACCAACGAATTGAGACCGAACGGTGTAAACTATCTGGCTAGGAGTTCGAACAGTATTGATTGTAAACCTTATTATGATTGTTTTAAAGGTAAAAATGGCGCGTGCAGTAAGAATAACGTCGTGGATGAACGGTACAGTGACACGTACGCTGATTATCGGGAGAGTAATGACGTAACAGACACTTTTAATGTTGATGATGAGACGAAAATTGTCAAGTTCAAATTCAATAGAAGCTTGAACAGTTGCGAGTTCAGCAGAAAGAAAGGTAAATCTGTTTATTAATCATAGTTATTTGTCTTCTATGTACAATTTATGAGATAAGTAAGTGCAGGAGAACATGGCGTACAAAATTATCGACGCAGCGTCTACGCAACACGCCATGTGCTCATGAACTTAAGTATAGATTAAAGGGCGAGATATTTAGATAAAATACCCTTTGAGTCCGATTTAGACGACAAAATATTCTAGTCTTCAGCATATAGAGACAAATTGCCTCGGGCAAACTTAGTGTTATGCTATTGTACATAGAGAATATGGCGGATAATTATTTTCAATTACAACTCTCGCACGTACCACAGAATGGAGCCGTCTAAATTGGCCACTAATAATATTGTATATTACACTTTCTTTACTTGATCTGTACAATTTTGATCGTGGTAATACAATGTTTGACGCAGACTATGAATTGTGTGTCTGTAAGTTTTAATCAAAGGCAAACTTTAGTTTATTAATAAATCGTTTCGTACCTACCTTGTCATTGTTAAAACTAATTACTAAAACCAGACGATAGTTACCTATTTTACGGTCTGTGTTGAAAATCATAAGGCATAGATTCTCTATATATTATTCTTCTAAGTCTAGAGCCTCTTAGACTTAAAAGAATTTAAAACAAGAGAAACTTGTCATGATTTCGCTCTCCTTGCTGTACCACACTTGGCTATGACTTTTTTCCACTTGCAAATTTTTTTAAGCTAAAAGGAAACAAACACAATGGCTACGAAAACTCATAAATTACTACACACATCAAAAGTGTCTAGGGATCAAGTACGTAGATTTTAGAATATATTTTGATTGCAATCAAGAATATATTTTGCAAAAACTGAATTCATTCATAATTTATTCAAAATGTGGTGATAAGTCTTTGATACAGGCATGGGGAATTAGGAGACCAATCCAGAAGATTAGATTTGATTTAAATAAATTAGATTTTTTTTAGAGCTAAAAATGTGCTTGATCCCTAGACACTTTTGATGTGTGTAGTTCAGCTTGACATAGAAGAAATACGCACTGTGATTGGTTGTTATGTCAAGTTTCGTGCGCCTCGGCTTGTTTCAACGAATAGCAGCGCATTAGTGTGCGTTACCCCAGCCAGATTTTGTCGAAAATCACATTTTTTTTTAAGTAGATAATTAGAAGTCCAACTTCTTCAATTGTTGTGCTGATTTTTAAATTTGTTTTGCTTATGGTTTTTTAGTTATTTGACAAAAACAGATCTGGCTGGCGTAACGTTACCCCAGCCAGATGTTTTGTTAATTAAAGGGTTTATTGAAATAAACTTTAGGTACATAATTAGTATTCTGAACGAGGTAAATGTTGCCACAAAATTTGAATTTGTATCGTTTATGGTTTCGGAGATATTCAAAATCCTGCTGGGGTAACGTTTACGTATTCGCTGTATCTCCGAAACGGCTAAGCGAATATGTATAATTTTTTGTACACAGCTTCTATGAATTTGTTATAATTTGTTTGCCAATAAAAAAAAACAAAATAATGCACCGTTTGGAAGTATTTTAATTAAAAAAAAAACTCAAAAATAGCTCCTAGCTCTTAAAAAAAGAGCTCTAAAGCCTTATTTGAAACGTCATTTTGTAGCTTACAACTGCCTTCAAATGTTTGTAAATTTTCATTAGAATCCTGTAGGTATTTATTAAGTTACAACGATATTTAATTCAGTTCTCGTAACGATGCGCTCCGGAGATTTAAAGCCTCCGATTTACTGAGTTCCTTGTGGATTTAAAAGTTGAATAAGATATCATTAATTAGTATTTTAGTTCAATTTTCCACCTGTAAAATTTCAGCGTAATACGATTTGTAATTACTGAGATAATTAAAAGAAAGACATTAGGTAGTGCATGATCATGGCAACCCGACCAAGTATAGATGGTTACGAAAAAGCGGCCACGTAGTACTTTATACTAACTTTTGAAATTAATAGGATAGTTTTAAAACGTAAAGTACAGTTACGTACAGAAGTGTAAAACGGAAACAATATCATCTTAATTTGAGTATTTTTATTTACAAATCATGTCTTATAAACTTACAAAGAAAAATGCGAAGTACCTGAACACTTTAATTTAGTTATATATTTTCTTATAGCAGCATAATAAATGTTCATTGGCTCAACATAATTATAAATCAACTTCAAAAAGATTAACATTGATTTTCAAATCATGAACTAACAATCACATAATAAATTATTGACTGACATCATTATTTTAAGAGCACATTACGATGACTGGCTGGCTAGTATTCTTATAAAAATAGTTTTATTATTAAAATCACAGATCATTATTAAAACTAAATTAAATCACATCGTACTTCAAGATATATACTATGGCAATATAATTTGGCTGAATCCAGTATTTAATTTCCTGTACGCGACTTTTAGTATTGAGATCGTAGCTTGTTAATCTATTTTCCTATAGCGTTTTAAAAAGAGTAAGGCAATAGAAGTACCTAAACGCGGTCCCGGACTTTTTCGTAACCATCTATACTTGGTCGGGTTGCCATGATCATGCACCACCTAATGTCTTTCTTTTAATTATCTCAGTAATTACAAATCGTATAACGCTGAAATTTTACAGGTAGAAAATTGAACTAAAATACTAATTAATGATATCTTATTCAACTTTTAAATCCACAAGGAACTCAGTAAAACGGAGGCTTAAAATCTCCGAAGCGCATCGTTACGAGAACTGAATTAAATATCGTTCTAACTTAATAAATACCTACAGGATTCTAATGAAACTTTACAAACATTTGAAGGCAGTTGTAAGCTACAAAATGACGTTTCAAATAAGGCTTTAGAGCTCTTTTTTGAAGAGCTAGGAGCTATTTTTGAGTTTTTTTTTTAAATTAAAATACTTCTAAACGGTGAATTATTTTGTTTTTCTTTATTGGCAAACAAATTATAACAAATTCATAGAAGCTGTGTACAAAAAATTATACATATTGGCTTAGCCGTTTCGGAGATACAGCGAACACGTAAACGTTACCC
>SJJU01011377.1:0-16784 GCA_012932125.1 Conopomorpha cramerella
AACGGTGCCCTTCGCAGTGTTATGGAGAGCCAATTCATGTCGAAAAAGGCAAGATTGGCTGTCCATGACTCTGTACTGGCACCTACCTTAATGTACGGGAGTGAAAGTTGGGTATGGCAGAAGAAGCATAAAAGTAAAGTCAATGCCGTAGAAATGCGTTCATTGCGGAGCATGAAAGGCGTGACATTGAATGACAGGATAAGGAATAGTGTGATAAGGGAAAGTTGCGGTTTGAAGGAAGACGTAGTGACCAAGATTGGAAAGGGCATGCTTCGGTGGTTTGGGCATATGGAGAGAATGGATGAAAGTCGATTGACGAACGAGATTTATATGGGTGATGTAATGGGCCGGGTGAGTAGAGGTCGCCCCAGAAGGGCATATACAGACCAGATTGGTAATGTCCTGGCCGTAGGTGGTGTGAAAAGTACTTGAAACCGAAGGTCATGTGTTAAAAGATGTATGAATGTAGATGAAGCGAAAGGGGTATGTCAGGACCGTGACAAATGGAGATCTGTAGTCTCTGCCTACCCCTCTGGGAGACAGGCGTGAAGTGTATGTTTGTATGTTTAAATTATAGTTTTAGAGCCTTGATGTTGCTTGAAGAATAAGTATGTAGAAAGTTTCTTGTACATTTTGTTAAGATATTAAAAAAACTGTTCAATTCATATTATGTTTTCCAGTTTATGCTTTTCATTGGTACTATGAAATATTATTATATTTTTAATGTATATTAACATTACTTTTTCACTAATTTAGTTATAATGTAAAAAATATAATCCATTTGACAAGTAGTAAATATTGTACAAATCATGTTAATTTATGAACAAATAACAGTATTAAAGGTAGGTTGTGATCAGCATATTAACATTACATAGTTAACATACCTGTTCATGAGTAGAAGATAATTTAAGTATAACCGGTGGCAGAAAGCGGCCCAAACAGCTTTCCAGCTGTTCGTCAGTATCGGCATTGCCGAGCCGAAGGAACACCCGGTCTAGCAGTACTAAAACACATAAGAATGAACATGATTAGGCAGTTTCATAGCTGGTAAACACTTCACCAAAACAAATGTATCGTAAGGATTTTACTCTGATAATACACGATCACAATGAAAGGTTATATTTCACACACTCACATAAATCATTTGAACAATCGTTTTCGGTCTCCGACACCTCCATTTCAGACATTTTCACTGAATTTTTAATTTTTTTTGATGACCAAATGCAAAGCGCAGCTTCTGACTTTCGTGATCTGTCATCTGACATCTGTCATCTGTCAATAGCCAGATGACATGATTGATAAATATGTCATTCGTTGTATCAAACTATCAATCTATCATATCAAGTTGAAATCTAAAGCCCGGGAAGCGCTGAGTTACGAAACAATTAATGGCTTCTTTGTTTCCTCGTCAACAATAATTTGCTTCGGTACATACGTAATCTTACTAATATTATAAATGGGAAAGTGAGTTTGTTTGTTTGTTCCGCTTTCACGCCGTAACTACTGAACCGATTGCTTTGAAACAAACAATTGGACAAATCCTTGTGAAGGACTATGTAGTGCTTAAATGTCCGTAGATATTACGAGATTTCCTTTTCGTTTACCTACATTTATTCCGAAAGTGTATTCCTCCGATTGTCCTTGACTTGCACTAATTGTTTGCGCAGAATGCAAAGCTTCGAGCTTTCAGCAGACATATTTCTACGTCGTTGCTATTTTGAGAAACCTGCGCAAATAGATAAAAAGCCCGGTCTAGTTAAGTAATAGGTATGGTGGTTGCTGTTTTAAGTAATAAAATAGTTTGAGAAGTTTTAGCGTACCTACCTAATTTCTAACTCGATTATTTCCAGTAGCTGGTCTTAATATCTTCGTCATAATATTTTAATACCTCCCTTACGTTCCTGACTGCTTCACCAATATGACTCTTATTCTTAGGGCACGAAGATGAAATGCTAATTAAACTAGACTAAGTCGACGGCAGATTTGCGAGGTAAGTCGTTATCTTTATTGCGTGGATTTAAGATAGGGGGAACGAGCGAGTTGATTCAACTTGGCAGACGTCATTTTCAACTGGATGGTTTAATCGGACTTTCAATTAAGCTTGTCGCCCACTAACTACGTATTATCCAAAGCAAATGCCCAATACAACATCTGTCAAAGCTAGTGAGAAACGAAAGACTATTAGAGAGGGACAAAGGACTACTACTAGAGAACTACTTAATTCTATGATCGTTTGTCTTCGGACTCGTTAAAAAGAGCGTCTGTGGTCCAGTTGGTCGGATACTTGACTTGTAACCGGGAGGTCCCGGGTTCGAGTCCGGCTACTGGTCGTGTACCAATGGGACTCTTTTTCAGAGGCTATGTACGCAACGCAACGCTCGTACGGTGAAGGACAACATCGTGATGAAACCCGCACACCACAAGGTGTGTGAAACCCTATAACGGCGATGGGCTCACCCCCTGTCACGTTGGGTTAAATACGCTTGTTGAACCGTGGGTACTTGCTGTAGCAAGTGCCTCTGCCTACCCCTCTTTGGGATTAAAGGCGTGAAGTGTATTTATTTTTATTTATTTTTTTTCGTTGAAACTCCTCATTGTACCGCGTATGAATCCTACTAATATTATAAATGCGAAAGTTGGATGGCTGTCTGGATGTTTATCCTTCTTTCACGACGAATTTTGATGGAACTTGGCAATATTGTAGCTTATAAACTAGAATAACATATAGGCTATAAAGTATAGTAAAGTACAGTACGTTTGTCAGGTCAGCTACTATATTATATGACTGAATATCACAGAAATACAGGACTTATTTTTCAAACAGCTAAGATCACTTACATTGGAAGGCACTAACAGTAAAAAATAATAGCAAAAGCAGAGTAGGTAGGTACCTACCCAAGTACTCAAAATGACAATAATAATTGTGGATTGTGTAGGGTAATTTAATATTTTCCATCTTATTATAATTCCATCATATCCATCAATAGTTTCATGGAATTGGATTTATTTTATCAGCTTATTTATGAAAATATCAGCCATTTAAAAATTGCCGAAAGTCTTACGCTTGAACAGTTCTGGACTGCACTTAAGAAAGTGTCAAGACGTCGTCATTAGAGGATTGGCGGATTTAAAGCGGCTTTTATTCATAGGAAGACCATTTACGGCAACTTATTCGACGTGGCTGAACACTGTCTGGGGGAGGGGGCGGTCCGTTTGCCTTCCATTAACTTGAAATCTACTATATCAAAATAAGTCGGGTTTTCCTCCCTGACGCTATAACTCCAGAACGCACGAACCGATTTCCACGGTTTTGCATTCGTTGGAAGGGTCTCGGGCTCCGTGAGGTTTATAGCAAAGAAAATTCAGGAAAAAAATCAACAGAAAAGCGGGTAAACGAAACGAACCCATCTGGTGGCGAAACGGAGTTCGCCGGGTTTGCTAGTTGGGTATAAATTAAAGAACTGGCACTAATATATGAAAGTGTAACCCACCATTAAAAAAATGTCCGATGAATAATTGAACAAATGTTTGGAATGTCGCTTTGGAAACTACTTTCACATAAATAGTGAAACTTTTATTGAGTTTGAGTACATAAATTTGTGGTCAGCTATAAAAGACGAAAATTCCGCTGGTTCGATTTAACAATTAACGTGATTCCCTTTTCTGGTTATCACTGAGGCAACAGTTCACTATCTCCGGGTGACAACGGCTATATTTAAATATTACAAATAAATAGTTATTTATAAAACATGGGATCCTTATTTAAAAAAAAAAAACATAGGACGTCCTTACTAAAACTCCAATGGTTCAAATTCAATAATTGTAATATATCATCGTTATAAGTGCTATTACATACAGATATACAGTAGCATAACACAAAGCTTGATGAAAGTTATGCATAATGCTATTTTTCCAATATAATTTTGATACCTAATCATGTTTTGAAAAAAAAATGAACGTTTCCGGTTCGTATTAATTACTTTTACTGGCCTGAAGAAGCTGACAAAAGCACATAAACAATGAAAGCTTTACGGAACTTTACGTTTTATGTTCACCAAAAAATATTGTATTAAAAATAAAGTATTTCAGTTTCAGTGAGTTGGTACAAGTAGATAAAATAGCCCTGTGTGTGTTTAAATTGCAACTGCAATATAAAATGCAGTAATAATTTCAGGAAAGGGGTCGCAGGTGTTGCTCTGAAATTGAGGTTTCCGCGACTGCTGAAGCGTTTTCAGGAAAAAACATTACTTAATTAATTTTCTATCGCCTCAGTGGCAATATCACTCTACGGAAACACTACAGGTATTTTATTTATGTTAATTGAGGAGAAAACACGCACAAATAGAGATAATATAGCTTGACCCAAAAATGCACTATTGGTGAATACATTCTCTATAGATAAGTTCATGGAAAATATTGTCTAAGGTGCAATGGATCATACACGGTCATTGAATGGGGAATTTTGGGGAAAGAAAGAGCCCTGTTCCGGGGTCTAGGAGGCTATTACTAGCAGCACTGCTAGCGCTATTAAGATCATTCGAACTGGACTGGTGGAACGAGTTAGTTATTTAGTTATCTGGATAGTTCGTAGACAGTAATTATCTGTTAGAAGTGAATCATTTCCTATTAAATTAGTAGAAATTGTTATACATATACTATTGTTAAATCAAGTTAACAAAACCAACAATATATTAAGGGCCTTACTAACAATGGCGGTATTGTTATTTCGAAGATACACAAAGCTCAACTTAACTTGTCAGTTGTATGCCAAATACGGAATAACCAGTTCCAGTAGACCTATAATAAGGGGGTAATAGTTTCAAACGGGTATAACGGCGCGATTTACAAAAGATAAGCATTCAGCTTCGCGCCGTAGTACCAGTTTTAAACTTTTAAAATAATGTCAGTGCGCGATTTAAAAAAAAATCAGCAATTCATACATCTACAGCATTTCAACAACAATTGCTAACAAAGTACTATCGTAATAGTAGACTAACTCATCTGGTTTATCAAATGGCAAGGCTACTCCAAAATCCAGAGGATTCACTGGACAGCAGCGGCGACGTTTGCCATTTGCCAGTTCGGGAAAGTTGTAATTGCAAAACTTCAGTCACCACCAACCGTTATACGGCCTAGTTTTGGTCACGAAGTAGAAATGTTGACTTTGTATTACTCATACTTTTGCAAAGTGTTCCTTAAGTGGGTTATTATAAAAAAAAATACGGTTCAAGAGCATTTACAATTTTATTTTTGCTTACAATGTTGCACATTTACGTATTATATTTCGGCAAGAATTTTATAGTTTTTAATTGATTCATGTTGTTTTTAGTTGCACGATAATGCGTTAGTCAGAAAATAAAACTGTTAGGGCTCTTTAGCTGTGAAAAATGTCATAGATTTATTATCTGCTACAGTTACCTCTATTATATGAAGAATCACTTTTCCTCCTTTTGTTTTTAAATAAATACAGCGAAATGATTTCCCAAAACCACATGACAAACTCTACACATGAATGTTCCTACGCCCATTAAATTGAGAGTAATGTTAAATAAGGCACAGGCGTTGAAAATAAAATTAAACCTTATTGAGTGTTCTCCCGGGAAATCAGGACGGATAAACTGTGGGCCATTCTCGGCATCTCCGTTGGTAATAAGTTAGTATCGAGCCAGTTTTACTGCCGAATTTTAAGTTAAGGACTACAGTAGTCTGCAAATATAATTTAGTCGTCCTACCTCAGAAGAGTTGGCAACAAAACAGGAATGGATAAAGATAATTTGTATGCAGGAGTCAAGGAAACGTGAGCGATGAAAACGGACATAAGCAAGTAGACGCGCACGAATGAGAGTCTCCAGAGAATGGCCCGTACGCCGAGAGGCAGGTAGGGCTTGTAAAAGTAAAATATTATGCTGAAGTATCTGTTTTCTTCGTTAAAGATAAATACTAAAACCGCGAACAATCAAACAGTAGTCATTGATATTATCTATTTGAAATTATAATAAACTCTAGTAAAAACAAATAAACTCGGATGAGCATACTCGAAGTTGGAGGAAAAGAATTGAATTTATACGATAGAAAACAGCGCTCCAGAGCTAGAACTATAGCCGAAACTTTATTTTATGCCATCGTTCCTGCTTACTGATATCAGTAGGTAAACTTTTGAAAGAAATTCGGATGCGTACCTACTTACAATCTTCCAATAGCAAATTGTATGTACAAACAGTAGGTCGTATCCACGCGCTGAATGCTTTGGTTTGTTGTCTTATGGTAATCAAATTATCATTTTCTGAAATCTTCAAAATCCCATAGTAAAATTCACGCACTTAATCCCAGAGCAGTGCGCTTTCTAAGCAAATGTCCATGGTTCACAAAGCGTATTTAGCCCAACGTTAGCCCTACCGTGTTCATACACGTTATAGTTTGCGGGATTCATTACAATGTTGTTATTCACCACATGAGTGTTGCGTAGCGTACGTAGGCTCTGAAAAAGAGATCAGGTCCCGAACCCGCAACTTCCGATAGCAGACCCAAGTATCTTGTCTAACTAGGCCATAGATGATTCTCGTTTCCAAGATCCTTGTCTAAGTGTAAGTATTATAAAACAAAATCAGTTTCAGTGGATTAATTTCTGAAATACGTCATTCAGTTACTCAGGTTCTCCTTTTACGACGCAATTCCATTACCAGTTTCAACTGAAGTGTGCTGAAACACTCCAGCCGATCTTGTAAGAAGGATGCTGTAAATGCTGCCGGAAATGCTGAAAGAATTTCGTTCTTACTATTTTAAGAGTAGGTAAGTGGGAACTTTACGTGGTTTGTGACCTGATTCTCTGCAAGATATACCTACCTACTAATACTACTTACCTACAAAAATACAACTTTGTTCTAGTTAATTTACTAAAACTAGCTGACCCGGCAAAAGTCGTTTTGCCAATATACATTGTTAGCAGTGTTTCTTCTCTTTTATATGCATGTATAGCTTAATCACACTATCTATTAAAGAAAACCACATTAAAATCCGTTGCGTAGTTTTAAAGCGACTTTGTTCACTATGTATTGATTAGCTGATTCTTAAAGAAACCGAAATACTGCCAAAAAATTTCATTTTTTTAAAAGGTGAAAAATATCCAAAATGTATAAGTCCTTAACAAAGAAATTCTGAATATCAGTCGAGCCGTTTTAGACGAGCACAAACACAGTGACTCGAGATTTTTATACAACGATAATGACTTATGTGGGGTTTCATTATCCTTTAAGTACTCCTAAAGAAAATAATTCATTGAATTTAATTTATCCAAATTTTATAGAGTATATGTTGAGCTGCCTCTACGGATCTGGAATAGGAGTGCAATGGATGGCAAACCTTGTGAAGGCTTTCTGATTCTAGAAGGGTAGAGATGCATCTGTTTACAAAGCGGAGTGCAGCGCCGCCCGCCGAGCACCTTCCGCATCTCCACTCGCGTGATAGAAAATGCTGGCTTTTTCATAAATTGCTTTTTAAACTTGTTGTTGTTGATGTTTACCTCTTGAAAATGGCGCTGCACCTTGCTCGCTTTAAATTTTGTCCGGGGAACAATATGCATTTTGCTTATAAATGTATGTGAAGTAACGATACATTTTGTTATTTAAGTTTTTATTATTTTTAGCCATAATACATTTACCATGGACCAGATTGGTGATGTCCTGGCCGAAGGTGGCGTGAAAAGTACTAGAAACCGAAGGTCATGTATGAAAAGATGTATGAATGTAGATGAAGCGAAAGGGGTATGCCAGGACCGTGACAAATGGAGATCTGTAGTCTCGGCCTACCCCTCTGGGAGACAGGCGTGAAGTGTATGTATGTATTTATGTATTTTTAGCCAAAGGTTCTGTAAAGCTATGTTCTGATGATTCGTCAATTTCAATGTCTTTTTTCAATTTATTTAGTCTGGGGTAGGTCTAGAGTGTTTTATATATTATACTATAATTTACTCCACTATAAAAAAAGTAATCTAAAAGATATTTTTTTAATGAAACGCGCACATACATTATACCTCAATATTATTCACCGAGTATAACGTCGAGTAAAATAACAAAGGTAAGCTCGAGCTTGTCTTTGATTAAATTCGCGCCTATATACCCGGTGAATAATATTGAGGTATAATCTAAAAGATATTTTAAAGGAGCAATTAGGAACGTCTGGTCACCTCTTATTGACAATTAAAATCATCTTCATCTAAACTCTAATAGTCGGGCTAGAAGAACCTCCATAAGACGTAAATAAAGAGTAACTAATATTTATTTTCTTTCAAAATACAATACTGTTACGGTCGGTTTAGTTACAGAATCTAAAAATACCGAAAAACTTTTTTATATCATCCTCATGAAAACAAAATTTCGCCCAATCCATACAAAACACCGGATTCCCCGATCATTTCCGGGCGATAATCAATCATTTCCGACCCGAAAATTCTTGGGGTATTTTTATAGAGATACTTTTCTTGCGAAGTATATTATAGTTCGACGGGTGCATAGTTGTTTTCGCACTTTCGAGGACTCTCAACTTAAAACAATAACAGTGAAATTCGTAAAGTATTCTTATTTTAGCGCTAGTGCCCTGCTAGTGAAGGTCTCTAAAGCTTGTCAAATGTGGGTACGCCAAATTCTTTGTGTTTCCATACCAACGAGCAGGACGTGTCTTCGAAATGTGATAACTATAGTTCAACTAACTAGTTGACCTATAGTTAGACTAGTTAGTCAACGTTATATTTTCTTAGGAATACGTCCGGTATACGTTTCAATGTTCGTCACATGCTGAATGTGTCTGCAAGGTTTAACCTAAAAGCTTAAAGGTATTTAAGTTACACAAACTTTATCAATAATCCCGTATTCGCATGCCGAAAAGCGCAGACTATTGCGATGGTTCTTATACTCCGATGATAAAAGTTGTTGGAAATTTTGCTGCTCTGAAGCAACTCGGCAAAATGCTAATGAACCGAATTTTGAGTAAACACAAGGGAGACATTACGTATGCCATTATTCAGGTAATATCACCTCTGTATTTCATGAATGAATATTATGATAGGTAAATCTGTGAATGTGTTTAGTGCTTAGGCCTGTGGGTACATATTTGGGGAACCGGGCTGACAATGTGTGTGCCTGCGTTATTTACGAGATTTTTTTTCGTTTAAACATCGCCACTGGACTTCCACGTGTTACGCCTGTCTCAACCTAGCTCTGCAAGAGACATGCGTGCTTTGAGGACTTGGTATAAAATATCTAGACAAATGTTATGTTGCTAAACTGCGTGAATAATTTAGTGATATCCCTACCAAATTTTGCTGTCTAACTGCGACACATAAATGTCAGTGAAAACTGAGAGAGGGAACGGGAGAGTGGAAGGAGGAATGCTTTAGTGCTACGTTTGAGTCTGTAACACAGAATAATTAGATGGGCAAGTACCAGACAAGCTTAGTAGGAGTTATTAACGAGGACATTTTAGCGAAACCAAACCACAACGAGGATAAGTGTACATAGAAATACGGAACGCCTTGGAAAGCTAACAGAATGCGTGCCTTTGCTCAGCAGTGGCACAGAAAACCTTTAAGAACGGGAATGCAGACATTCTATTGCTGAATTTAAAGAAGACCAGATATTAAAATTTATCTGTTTTTTAGAAACACAACAGATAAATTTGATTATCTGGTAGTATGCATACACATAGTACAACTCATTATTTAATTATTTGACAATGTTTATTTACAAAAGATAATTGATTTTGAAACACAGCGTACGACAATCTACCCACTAAAAATGGCGCTACACTTCTGTGCTAAACATACATTTCGTATTTTTAAGTCTCTACTTTCATTATTCACACACACATACACAGCCATACATTGTGTCAACAAAATTTATGTGTTAGTTACCCCAACTGTACCATTAACACGTGAATGTAGAATTCTTACCTTAATTAGACTCGCAATTTCGGGTACAATCGCTTTTCGGACCAAAAGAGAACGGGACTAAAAGAAAATTTGCACATTTTCCTCTGTATTGTTCTCGAAAAGTTCGTCTGGGCCTATGTTACTTATGCATTAGTATATCGTCTGAGTTCAGAATATATTGGTTTTGTTCTCAAATCATACATCATTGTAGAATTCAGCCCGAAATTGTCTGCACTATAGAACACATCTGGTTAATTATTCCTGAGTGTTGTAGGTACTCGGAAATCAGTTAGGAATTTGCATAATAGGCACTGTTTTAGCATATCACTTACATTTGGAATTACTGAATACCGCGGAATGTTTTGAGGAATCCAATTCAACATTATACAGTTGCAAAAAAAAGTTAAACATAACAGAAGAGAATGCAGCACAGTTGGCAGGTGATTTGACTTGCAATTGCATGTTGTGAGTTATTATTAGGTCAATATACCAGGTCTTGTACCATGAGACCTAAATGTAATATTGTTTACGCTGTTTGACCGTGACAGTATGCCACTCGTCTAGCGCTATCCATGTCACACAGCGAGAACAATCTTACTAATATAAACTAAATGGGAAAGTGAGTTTGTTTGTTTGTTCCGCTTTCACGCCGTAACTACTGAACCGATTGCTTTGAAATTTTGCAGACGTATATTTAGAAGTCCGGTTTAAATAATAGGGTACTTTTTATCCCGGAATAAATGATATTCCCGAGGGAAAACAAAAATATTCCTTTATACCGCAATATAACCGAAGTCCACGCGGGCGAAGCCACGGGCGGAAAGCTAGTATTATATAAGACCTCATGGTAGGGCAGAACCTATTTACATTACGTAACCATTGTACGGCGAATTCTTGGTCGAACCCCTATCACATGGGGTTACATCATACATAGTCAACCCATATTCCACTAAACATAGGCCTCTCCAATTACACGCCACTGTCATTTGTTTTCGGCTTCTCGCATCCAGCTTCTGCCAACCATCCCGCGCATATCATCAGTTCACATTGCCGTTACAAATCGTTTGCCGAGACGTGGTCTCCACTCTAGAACTCGTTCACCCCAACGGTCATCGGTTCTACGTACCCTTCGTGAACAGTGGCCGTTCCTTTAGTAATTACCTATCAGCTTACTCCGCTTTTATATGAACAGGTAGGTGTATTTATTTTCTTATCCCGGAAAATTGGTAAATCTGTAAACCATTATGAAAAAGTATTGCGTTTTTTCATATAGTATTCAGCACAACAAAGGACAAACAGAAAATCTAATATAAGTTTCCAACGCCGAACCGCCTGGCAGTTCGTAAAGAAATGGCCAAGTTGCTGAGTTTGGTGACATCGAGTGAAAATGCCAATAAAAGGGAAAAGTTCGGGAGTGTCGCCACTTTCATCTTAGTTTCGTATTCGAGCTGCGAACGCATCGATCAGTATCGTATGACATTTCATATGCGCCAGAAACTCGAGCTGAGTGTGAAAGGGATATTTCTATTTACTTTTCAGTTCAATAAGTTTCTCTTCAGTAAATAATCCCATGCTAATCTGGGATGTGAATAGAATTCATCAGCTGATTTTCTGCTTGGGATGTCGTAGGGTGTAAAAAGATGTGGCATAGGGGTCATACATCTTGACATTATGAAGTTTGGTATGTGAGGTAAGTATATACACACCTCAAAAGTGTCTAGGGATCAAGAACATTTTAGAAGATTGCAATCAAGAATACATTTTACAAAAACTGAATTCATTCATAATTTATTCAAAATGTGGTGATAAGTCATTGATACAGGCATGGGGAATTAGGTAGGAAACCAATCCAGAAGATTAGTATGAGTTAAATAAATTACATTTTTTTAGAGCTAAAAATGTTCTTGAACCCTAGACACTTTTGATGTGTGTATATACCTACTAAGTACTTGCAGAAAGATACGTATGTACCTCTGTTATAAACTCTACTAAAAAGAGTCTTAAATAAATCTGAATGTACCAAGTAAGTTTCTTTCTAATTAATTTACGAAAAATCTATAGTTTTCGCAATACTGCCGTAGAACAGTGGAGTGCACACCATATAGGCAAAAAGACACTGCCTACCTTCGTATTTTGCTACCCGACCTAATAATAGAGTTATTGTTAGATCTTTCTTTGTTGTACTCACGACATAGGCGAACTAATGTCCTGTGTGAAGATATTTAGGTACCCATATTTCAAGACAAGTTACCTATACATATGTGTCAATCCTTGGGGATTATTGCCTACCTTGTCGTAAAAGCCAGTGCACGCCACTGCCGTACACTGTACCTCAAAAAGATATATAATAGGTAAACATTAATGTCGAGCTAAAATGTACGCGTTAGCAAACAAAAACATTGTGAATTGGTACCTAATCGAAGTCTGCGTACCCTTTTGGGATACGTGATGCATGTTGTGTGTGTTTATTTGATCAGTATCTCCCAGGGTACTAATAAACAATGTGGAGTGGTGATTAAATGGATACGCTTTGATCAGACACCTAAATGTAAATTAACAACGACATTTTCACTGGTTTGCTTTGTGGTCAATTGTAATCTAGTATAGTATAAGTAAAAAAACACATTTCGCGCCTTTTAATTTGAAAGCAGCCGCGGGATCTCTGTAAAATTGTTAGCCTATAATATCAAAGAGCTGAGGATACGCGTAATCCAATTTTGCCTATAATATCAAAGGATACGCGTAACCTACCTTAATGTACGGGAGTGAAAGTTGGGTATGGCAGAAGAAGCATAAAAGTAAAGTCAATGCCGTAGAAATGCGGTCATTGCGGAGCATGAAAGGCGTGACATTGAATGACAAGATAAGGAATAGTGTGATAGGGAAAGTTGCGGTTTGAAGGAAGACGTAGTGACCAAGATCGAAAAGGGCATGCTTCGGTGGTTTGGGCATATGGAGTGAATGGATGAAAGTCGATTGACGAAAGAGATTTATATGGGTGATGTATTGGGCCGGGTGAGTAGAGGTCGCCTCAGAAGGACATATACAGACCAGATTGGTGATGTCCTGGCCGAAGGTGGCGTGAAAAGTACTCGAACCGGAGGTCATGTATGAAAAGATGTATGAATGTAGATGAAGCGAAAGGGGTATGTCAGGATCGTGACAAATGGAGATCTGTAGTCTCTGCCTATCCCTCTGGGAGACAGGCGTGAAGTGTATGTATGTATGTATGTATGATACGCGTAATATAATTTAGACTTTTTTATCACAATGAACAAGCGTTTGACCACCACCCTGCCTGATGTTAAGCAGCGATGTGGTCTACGATGGGAAATTAATAATGTACAGATACGCGAATGCTAAAAAAATAATGCAATGTATCAATGAATCCACCTACTTGTATAACTATATCATCTACTAGCTGTACCGCGAAGTGCCTTTTTTGATCCCGTGGGAATTTTGCGATAAAATATAGCCTATGTTACTCAGGGATAATGTCGCATTTTAATGGTGACATAATTATTGAAATCCGTTTAGTAGTTACAAACATCCATACATAAATACAATGCTTTCCTCTTTATAATATAAGTAGGTACTTATAGAAACGGCAATGGTACCCCCTGTCACGTTGGGTTATATACGCTTGGTGAAAAGGGGACATTTGCTTAGCAAGTGCCTCTCTGTCCACCCCACTTTGGGAGTAACGGCATTATTAATGTGTTTTTTGGCAAATTAATATTATGTTTTGAGGTAACAAACATAAATTAATCAGAAATGAAGTGATCCGACAGAAATCCAAAGTCATATCGACATAGCACATCGGTTTAGCAAGCTGAAGGAGCAATGGGCCGGCTATATTAGCCGTAGAACCTATGAGCGTTGGGATAAACGAGTTCTCGAGTGGAGACCACGTCTTGCCAAACGGAGTGAACGACGCCCTCAGGCAAGGTGGACTGATGATATGCGCAAGATGGCTGGCTGAAGCTGGATGTGAGAAGCCGAAAACAGATCACAGTAGCGTGCAATTGGAGAGGCCTATGTCCAGCAGTGGACAAATATGGGGTGATGATGATGAACATAAAAAATACCGACGAATTGAGAAAATCCTTCTTTTCTTTTTTGAAGTCAATTTTAAAACATTTCAACACTAAGTTTCCTACGAACATTTCCATGTTATGCAAGTATGGTCTGTTCAAGTTATACATACGCCCTCTATTGTTGTATTATTGTCGTCAGAAATATAAACGGCTCATTTATTGTCAGACACATGTTTACCGGGTTACCTCCTCGAGCACAATGGAGCTTTATACCCCAGTGTGCAACGTTGGGGACAATTTATTTTCTTTTGTACAGTTGAAGTGGCTGTCTAGGGCTTAGATTTTACTTTATCGCGAAGGAAACGCTGCACTCGTAGGCAACGTGTGTTTAACACTTTCGTCGACACTGAATTTGAGACAATAGATGTTTTATTGCTAACACTTCGTTGGACGGGATGTGTACATATGAAAGTGTATTAGGAGGTTTTATCATCTGACAGCTATATTGTATGCGTGTTTGTTGTTGTGATACTTTTTATCTTCTTCTTGCAATTTGTATGGGACTAATTGTGGGCTTAAATCTCTTTATGGTATAGACCATCATGAGGTTAAAGAAAACATTTACTATAGGCACAAAGGAAAAAAATGTTATGGCCAAAAAATTATGTATCAATATTCAATTTGGCGGTTAATGTTAAATTCATATTTTCTATACTTGTTTAACAAGTATAGAAAATATTATAGTTAATTTTTCCCAAAATTACCAAGGACTGGAGGAAATAACACCACTGAGGGACAGCTGTAGTATAATAAAGTATAGGACGCCTCGCGATTTTATTCGCGTAGTTTCAGTATTACTTTATGTTCAAAGGTTAAAATTTACCGTTACTTTCATATAAACTTCTACCCCCCTTTTTACCCTCTTAGGGCATGAATTTTGAAAAATCTTTTCTTATCTTAAGGTATGTCATTAAAAGAATTCATGTGCAAAATTTCAGCTTTCTAGGGTTAAGGGCCACTCCAGCATTTGGGTTGGGCGTTTATGAGTCAGTGATGAATGAATCCCTCAATACTTTGAGTTTTATATCCATAGATAACTTCGATTTGTGTGCTGACATACTTCTCTATAAGTTTGTCAGCTCACAACTACATTCGGTCCGCAAGAAAATACTCTTGTCAGTTTTAAAGACACTTCATGTGTCACTAAAACATCAATAAGGTACAATGCAATGGTTAAACTGTGACAAGTAAAAAATAAACCTTTAAGTCCAATGACATTCACAGAGCTTCAACTTCAGAGTGGTAGACCAGATCCGATAGACTTCCTCGCCGACTGTACGTACATAGTTCGGAATAAACCACCACCAAGTGTAGCGCAGAACGTCAGCGAGCAAATCCAATATTGGACCCTAGTTACATTTCCGTTAAATGATTTACGGCGTCCTGACAATAGCAATGCAAACTGGAAACATACTGCTGCCAAAGTTTTGATGTCGTAGCTGCAAGTTCGACGATCTCCTATCAACTTGTAACTGACAGCGGCTGGAAGGGAAACTGGTTGGCGAAACTGTTTCAGTCAGGTACGTAACTATTTGCACTGTTGTAGTATTGAATGGAAAATCACTAACTCGGAGATTGTGTTAGATTTGTAGTCTGAGGAACTGACTCAAAAAATTTTTTCGGTTCAATAAAATTCTGGGGATGTTCACTTCACTGATGTAGATTGGGTACGTAAGTTAATCGCTATTTTTTTTTCTCTATGAACAAGCGTTTGATCACCATCCTGCCTGATGTTAAGCAGCGATGTGGTCTACGATGGAGCACACTTGTTCAGAAGATATCTATTCACCCGCGACTTGAAGACCTTCAGACTGTACTACAGGAAACACAGACACAGACGCTATTTATTCATTTCCCGTGAGAATGTCGAATAAAAGCCAGGTTTCTATCGTGTATGTCAGGATGGAACCACTTTGATTATGTGCACTCGTATGCATATATGCAGTTAGCTAGCATAGATAGTACCAGTTGGTACGTATTGAAGAAAATATAAACATTCTGCTGAAAAATATAAAAGTGGCCGCCATCCTGACGCCAGAATGTGGAATGCACGATTTGGGAATTTCCACTTAAAACTGCGTTGCAATTGTTTCCCTTACAGTTAGACTATTCACATTTTATTAGTACCTTCACATTTTTTTATTACCATATCACGTTAAAGCCTAGTTAAAGATTACATTAAGTACCTATATAAAACGCTAGTATTATGCTCTCTTACTAGGTACTCCTATATACTTATCAAGCCGGAACAGCAGAACCTACTAGATTTTCATATTAAAAAATATAAGGATTCGATATACAATATTATATTAGATAGAATTACAGTCAAATCGTTATAAAACAGATTCGAAATCTTCATAATGCCATACTCTGTCTGCTCGAGTCTCTAGAGATATTATTCTTAAATTAATCAACTAAATAAAGGCAGATTGGTGCTTCATAATAAGCAATAAGCTGAGTGAATATTCCTCTTGAGTAGTCTTAATTTTCTTGCACATTCAAGAGCGTTCATTGAAAGCTATTAATTTCCAACCAGGATTTTCCATGTAAAATATTGCAAAACTCTTACCGTCGTATTAATAAAGAGTTAAAACGTTGACTAACTAGTTGACGTATATCAACTTAGATTTGTTTATCCGTATTTGACGTAAATTTGACCAGATTATGAGACCTTTAATAACAGTGTAATAGAGCTCCAGTGGTCCAGTTGGTCAGATACTTGACTTGTAACCGGGAGGTCGCGGGTTCGAGTCCGGCTACTGGAC
>SJJU01011389.1:0-26031 GCA_012932125.1 Conopomorpha cramerella
AGTAGTTAGAACGCAAAAGCTGTTACGAATACATTAATAATTAATCTTAGTACATAAAAATCCAGTGTCATGATGTTTGTTCCAAATGAACTCTTCACCAAGGCTACCGATATTCACAAAAGTTGGCATTTATATGTAGTTACGTCCAATTTGAGAGATAGGATACTTTATATTTCGTATTTTATTCAGCAGTGAATAAAATACGAAATATAAAGTCACAGACCACCCTGGAGTTTATACTAATTTTATATTTATATTAATAGTTAAGACAGGACAACGTCTGTCGAGTCCACTAGTAATAATATAACAATAATCTTGATTTGTTTAACGTTTTACTGTAATAAGAACAGAAATGTAGTAGACTTATACAGTATTAAGATCGTACTACTGTTGCAATAGCAGAATTAAAAAAAACTTTTTAACACAAAAGCCTCATCTAAGCTTTTACATGTTTCTTGAATCCATTAAAAGTTACCTAAATTATCTAACTTCAAAATGTTGTATTTTTAAGTCTAGTAGTTTCAATACCAAATAGATAACTATCTATAATATCTATAATGTAATAAATAATAGTTATCTATTTGGTATTGAAACCTGGAAAATGTCAGGAAGAGACAGCCTAAAGACAGGCTAAACATAGAAATTTACTATTTGTAGTTTATTATTTGAGTGTGAATCCAAAATTGTTGGGAAAGTTTGACGTTTAAATGTCTTGTTGCAGCAACACCGTCATCGACGCCGAAACGCGGTCGCGCACTGCCTGTGCCTCCAGGGCGGGCGCCGCCCAGCGAGAGTGGCTCGACGCGGAGCCGAAGGTTACCTCGTGTGCCAGCAGTTGTACAAGCTGGTATGTATAATATGTGCGCGAACATATACGGGATGATCCGGACATATCGACTTTTTGAAGAAAAAAGTACCGATTTCAACCAGTTCAACCACTTCAAGAGTACCCATTAGTCAGCCCTAAGTTTCTCCCGTTTTATCTGATCTGTATCATGAAATCCTGAATTATTTATTTTCATTGGACCTCCTTTGAATTATCTTCTTTCTAAGAAAAAAATATCATCAAAATCGTCTATAAACGGCGAACAAACATAAATAAGCACGAATATTTTCTGAGAAATACTTCTTTTTTGAAGTCGCTTAAAAAAAATCAGGAATTCAGGATTGAGTTTGTATGTAAGGTCTAAATTGTTTTCGTGGTGAAACACACTACTGTCTACAGAAAGAGTTTGGTGGATGGCTGAATGGCTTGTATTTACTAAAGCCACAATGTAAAGGGACTATACGCCATTCGCGTCCTAACTACTTAACAATACTCTTGTTTGTTCTAGAACTCGATAAGAAATATCCGGAAATAAGCTACGGGTACGACAGTTTTCGGTACCAGCCAACATACACGGACGCGACTACGGACCAATACCAAGATAACAATTATAGTGCGGGGTGAGTTCTTAACGAATGTCTATGTTGTAATATCTCTTCATAATTTCTAAGAAAAATACTTACCTATCTACCCCTAATTAAGTGACATACTGCCGTGAATAACAGTTTGATTGAGCTTAGTCAACACAACACATGCAACTGTGTCGAAATTTCGAGTAAAATATCAAAAGTAAGCTCGAGCTTGTCTTCGCGCCGTTACATCCGATACAAATATTGAAAAACATAGTCCACGTACCTTTCATTGAAAAATGAATTTAGTGACATTCTGCTGATAAAGTGCAATTGTATTTGATTTAAAAGTGTTACGTTTATTCACGAAGTACAATTGTATGCCTGAATAATTAAGTCACTGCGCCACTCACAAAATGTTACATCCTTACACCAGTGTCATACAAATATAATTTTCTTTTTCTGTTATTTGTAGAACTCTCTGTTATGTCTACTTTTAATAAATTAAAAGTAAAAAATCTTTTTAACAACCAAGATCTTCATATTGGATTTAGGGAGACGTCACTTTATTTTTCGAGTTATGCTTAGCAAGCCCTTATATTTGATACCCTTAATGCAGAGATGCATTAAAAATAATCAGTCCGCCTTCTTTCAAATGCCGCCATGGTGGATTTACAAAAAACGTAACATAATTAACCATGTATTGTCTTCCCAACTAAACGTGTATTCAACAAATACTTCAAAACTGAGTAACAAGATTTGACTCTAACTTACATAATTCTACAGTGTATGGCCCACAAACGGGCAAAAAATTATACACGGAGATTGCTAAGGCCATTTAAAATTTTAATAAATAATCATCACAGATTCTTCATGTTACTAATTTCTTATTTATTGCGATAACACCAAACAAAAATAATCTTACGAGTAATGTATTCTGCCATCGCGATAACATCGCATCTTTGTACGGGGTACGTACTTAGTATACGTCTCGTTGACATTTGAAATGTCCGTCGAAAACGATGATCAAAATGAGAGCAACAAGTTGTTAACTGCACGCATCGTGTAACATAAACTTACACTATTAAAATAATGTATCACTTTACATGGACTTTGTCAGAGCATTGCATATTGGTTAACACAAAAAAATCCAAGAGTACTGGTTGCCTATACTTAAAATTATGAAATAATTATAAACATAATAAATAATTATAAATATATTACGATTTAGTTTGAGGGTTAAAACTAAAAGTAAAGTTTTAATTTTAACTAAATGGGACCTTAATGCTTCAATAACTGGTAACTTATAGAGCCTCCGATTTTAATATTTTCACTGTATATGTAAATACATAAATAGATTGCAAGTTAAATAATAATTTTTAAAAATACCATATGTTTTTTCTTCAGTTACGACGAGGATGGCATGCAGCCATTCTTCGACGAGACTCCTCACGCCACACCTCCTGCTGGTATGTATTATAATATAATAATAATATTTATTTATTTTCATAAAGACATTACAGGGCATGCTAATAATATTGTATTTAGTCACTTACTAGGCCGCATTTCGCGACCTGTATTAAGCAACGACTTAACACTCGATGCTGTCTCAACTGGTGCAGGATTAAGGAACAAAAATAAATATAAATTATCTTACAATATTATTTAGTTCAACGGCGAAACGCCTGTAGTTGTAGCTTCGAGTCCAGTACATAGGTACTATGTAAGCGTGTAACAATGGGGCGTATTTTTAGGCGATTTTAAAAGTCTCCGTTCATTCGACCAAAATAAGTCATCAAAATCGGTTGATAAAAGACGAATTTATCGCCGAACAAACATAAAAAAACATATATACCTGGTGACTTCAGGGTCATGACCCGGATCCAATTTTTCTTACTCGGCAAAGTTTTTTTTTTGTTATGTTTGTGTGACCATATATTTTGTTGTAAATCTATACAGGATGACTGACCATAGCAAAAGGTCATTTAAAGGAGGTTATTTGCCTATTAAAGCTAACATTCTCTAACGAAAGTGTTATAGTTTAGGAGCTATGCCAATTTTAGTATTTTTTTGTATTTTCTCCAAAATTTTATCTTCAAGGTATCCAAATTTTTTTTCTTTAATGGCTTTGGTATTTTTTTTTAGTATTTCTTAGCCCATAAATACGCCTTTTCAAAATACGTTATGACGTCCCCAAAATCATATTTTTTTTTTATTTATTCAATAAAAACGATATATTTAAACAAATTTAAAATGTCTTAGTCACAAAAACAACTATCACTATAGTATTTAGAATCGATATAATTTTCTGAGTACGAAAATGTTGATCCGGATCATGACCCCAAAGTGTTGCGTGTAAAAGGATCCCGAGCAATGGTTCTAAAAACGCTTTTGGGCTCATTAATATGAAAAACTTTTATTATGGCGACAATACGGGGAAATGCTTCAGGACATGACGTTTTGTATGGCGATTGAAAATAAAATATTTTAGCATATTTTATATCACAAAATGGCACAGAAGTTGTAAAAAAAGAGTTAGTATAAAATTATTTAGTGTGGTTTTTAAAATGTACCACTTTAGCAGAAAGTACCTATATTTTTGGCAAGGGTTTATTTCAATATTCATAACGCTGGTACTGATTACCCAGAGTGCTTAAAAGCCTCGTGTTGCTTTGACCTACAACAATTAATTTAGATATATCTATTATAACATATAATTGATTCACCGAGTTGTAATAATAATAATCAAGTTCAGTATTACAGATTGATAAGAACATCCGTTCGCTGAAATTATTTATTTCATATCAGCTCAGTACAATAACATTTAGTTTAACGAAATGTTGTGTCTACAATGTAGTAATAAAATATTGTGTTGTGTTGCAGCTCAAAAAACCACATGGAATGAGACTGAAGCGATATCACAGTTTAGTTATCCCACCGTTTCTAGTGTGGACGACGAAACTGTCACGACCCAAGTGCCTTCCAAATCAACATACCTACCCCAACCGCCGGTGACTACACACCAAGACCAATATCAGGACCTAGGATACCAAGAATACGATCAGCAATACGACACCCAGCAATACCCGTATGACCAACAACAGTATGATTCGTATCAAGTGGATCAGACGAATAATTATCAGTTTCAACAAAAACCCGAAGAACAATACGGCCTCGACCAGAAGTTCTCACAGCAAGATTATCAACAAGACTCTACACTACACCAACAGCCTCTACAGAATACAAATCAAATACTCAACCAACAAAACCTTCAGAACCAAACATTCCAGAATCAACAGGCTCTGAATCAACAGTCGTTCCAAAATCAAAACTTTTTGAACCAGCATGGTTTGCAGAGCCAACAGCAACAGAAGCCTCAAGCTCAGGCTCAAGCGGCTCAACAGCTGCAAACAACTGTACTTACAGGGGCTGCGACACTGGGGTCCTTAATGGCTGGCGGAGCTAAGAAGTTAGGCAGCTTCTTCGGTGCCGCTGCCGCCGCTGTCGGGGCACCAGCCATAAGTCAACCTCCGATTGCCGCTGTTACCACAACACACACAACACACTTCACACCTGCATTTGCGCCAACTACACCTTTCACCAGTACTATTACACCGTTTACTACTGCAGCATCAATGCCTGTAACCTCCGTCCCCGAAGTGTCACCTGCAGTGCCAGTCTCTTTGCCAACTCCAGTGACGCTTCCATCAGTACCTCGCACTCCGTCTCTCATGAGACAGGAGTCCATGCAAAGACCACCCGTGCGTAGAACAAGAACGTTACCAGACGCCCCCGACGAGCTCGCTTCCACGTACGAGGAGGGCACTTATGAAGATGAGTACGAAAAGACTGATTACGATCATCTCGATCGTGCTTCCATTGATCGGTATCATGATGAGGAGTACTTACATGAACCGATCCATGATGAGACGGATAATTCCAAACCGTATCAGGACGACGTTAGAAGTCCGCCGTCCCTTCAGAAGACTGCATCGCCGACTAGGAACGGCTCACAAATAAGAAAGCCGTCGATAGACAGCTACCATAGTCAGGCACCTTCGATAATTGATCGGAGGACGTCTCAAAGCTCCTTCCACACTGAAGATAAACTTACAGTGCCCACGACACAAGAAGGTACGGACTTTAAGTTTTATTGTGTTATATTTAGATTTAGTCCTAAAATAAGTCATAATATCAGCCTAGTGGCATCCTCTGCTGCCACACTGGACATTGGTTCTCCAAATAAAATATTCGTATAAAAGATTCAAGTGCCTCCATCACAAGATGGATAAACTGTAAACATAGATGATAGATTGTCCTCCATTTTTTCAATAGGTAAACCTTTTCAAAGACATACGTAACATTAACAAACCTTTAATTTTCACACAGAAGCCATAGTGGACAAATCTAAAGTTACATTCAAAGAAGATCGTCCAACGTACCACGAGGTTCCAGAAACAACAGAGGAATATCAAGATGAAGAGTATGACAGAAACGATGATTATGCTCAAGACGATGCTTACGCTGAAGGTGATGATTACAGAGAAGAACACGATCAGTTCGCAGAAGGTGAGGAAAATTACCAAGAAGAAGAAGTGTTTCCTGACGGTCAACGGCCTGAAAGAAAAGAAGAGAAGCAGAAGTTGACACCAAAGCAGAGATGGCATCGCGCTTACAACAAGATAGTGATGCAGCTAAACGTGAGTGCTTCAAGCAATTTATTGGCAATACATACAGTTTTATTTATTTCTTAAATTATTTAAAAATATTATTTTGATGTGCATTTATATTTTTTTTTATAATAATAATATACTGTTTTTGTTGCCAATTTTGTTTAATTATTGTGTGTTGTATGTGTCATTTATTATGTTTTTGTTTTACTTTAAAGAGGAGATTCATTAACAATCTCGTTTTAGTTACTGACCTTTTAGTTCTTTATTTAATTTTTATCAATTCCTTAGTTTGTTGTATGAATCCCAATTATAGCATTATGAATCCCAATAATAGCATTTCAACATGTGCCACGGACAACAAGCTCTGAGGGACGCAAGGTAAGTCTATGTTTAAGGGAACTGCATTGAGATTTATAGCATATCTTAAGGATACTGTAATTTACCCACCTAATAATTAATCGATGCAACTCAGAAAAGGACGGACGTCGAAAATACCTACTTCTAATATTTGTGATTCCTGATGGTATGCGTGATAATTATTCTTTAAAAGCATTTAATTTCGGAAATTCCTTAGGCGTTGTTATTTCATTGTCGATTGAATATGTATATTCGTACGTAAATGATACCTTAAACTATGAATATCAATCAATCTGTAGTAAATTGAATATCGAGGTTTATTGAAAGTTGTAAGCTATGAATTGTGTTTACCGGCTGTAAAATTTACTTGGATAACACAATTGTCTGTCTGTACAAATTTTGAGATAAAATCATGTATATTTTTATTTACTTACACACGCTTAGTATATAAAAGATATGTCAATTGCTTACCGTACCGTAAATAAATGGTCCAATAATACTTGCATTTTTAGCATTAAAGGAAATCTGGCATCAAGCGAAAATTATTCATGATCAACCATCAAGTTCATGCTTTGATTACTACTTAATGAGGCGTGCAGATTTCCCCCTGAACGGTTAAAGGGATAAACCATAATAGAACATAAGGATATCGTAGAGTTCATTTATTTACTTAATATCTACAAAAATGCTGACAGCTCAGGGCCAAAGGGTACTTAATGGTTTTATTTAACTGACTTTCTACTAAATACGTACAATAATACATGATTATCTGGAAATACAACTTTAAGCCTCTACTGTTTCTCAAAACCCCACCGAGCAATTAGCTCAATTTATCGTTTATCCAGGTCACCGAATGTCCTGACACAAGCGGTCGTAAAGTTTTCCTCGTTCTTTGTTTATACGGTTTTTGTGGTTGTTGCCTGTGCAAAACATATTTTTACTAATTTTACCATAAACCTTTACCTTTTTTGGAACATTTTTGTTTCCGTCAAACCAGTTTCCAATCTTCAAGATAGTAAACTTTCTGAGGGGTGATCTGATAGCATTTCTTGTTTTATGGTGTGTGGAATTTAAGGTAGTCTTTCTACCACATTACTTAATATTATATTACCGTTTTTGGTACTCTTACTAGTAGAACACATGACGTGCTTATAGAAACAAGTTTGAAAGTTTTTATATCTGCAACAAATTAGTATCGGGGGCTTCTCAGCTGGGAGCCAATATGAAGCTTTTACTGGAATAGGTAATAGTTTTATCTATTTAACCCTAGTTCCAAATGTATGTTGTGATTGGTAGGTATCTAATTCGTCAGTTCTGTTTATCTTTGTAATAGGTACTCGTTGTTACGTATCGAATAGGTACTAAATGGTGAATTAAATAAATTGCTATTAAACAAACCTTGAGCTCATTAACTAGAATATCAATTTTATGTACATTGATGTTTGTAATGATAGCTTAAAATGCTAGATGTCCTTACTCTTTATAATTCACTCAACCTAACTTCCTTTTTTCCTCCTTTCAAGATACGATTTCAGAAGAAAATAATGAAATCTACACAAAGTCTAAGGATTCCAGGGTGAACCTTTTTAGCTTGAAGTAGCAGGCAAACCAGTGGCTACTTAAAACTTGTCATTTTTGCTAAGAGTATCCGAATGCTTGAATCCCACTTTCCTCGTGTTGTGCAGGTATGTGGGAGATCGGATGATGCATGTAAAGTTATGCCTGATTAAATACAAGAAAATATCATTATAAGCCCTACGTTGACTTATAATTTTCTAGTCTGAAGCTGGTGTTTCAGTTCAAACTCCGACTGTACAACCATACATAAGTATCGCATTTGGACATGGCGGGTGGTGCGGGCCAATGGGGCGGCCGCAGACGTGTCCCGCTGTGATAACGGCGAGCCACGCTTAAGTTGCGAAGTACATTCCAGTGTCTATTAGTATTATACACTTACGTAAATATCGTTGCGGTTTCTCGAATTGTGTCAAAATACTGTACCAGTGGGGGAAATAATGAAGGCAGTTGGCAGTTATTGAGCTATCGTTCCTAAATCTACCACGGATTAAAGTATTATTCCTCATGTGAATCAAAACAAACCAAACAATTTCGTTTTTCATATTTAAATCTTTATAAACAACTTAACATCATATAAATGGTTTTTAATGAAAATGTACAGTACAGAAAAATACCTAGCGATAAATTCGTTATTAGCGACATCCTTTAAACCGTCAGATGGTTGTCGTATAATTCTCCATTGTTTTAGAAACTTAGTGGTATGAAAAAGAACAACTTTTCACGTTTAAAAACAAGTTATTTTTAGTCTTTTCGCCCATTAAACAATGCAATTAGCAACTTTTGAACTTGTATTTTAAAATGTTGAGTAGAAAAAGTTGAAAATATAACTGTGTAGGTATTTTTTTTCCGAAACTTTTGCTTAAATTTTCTGCATACAAAAGTTTTTGCAACCAAAATAAAATTAGTTATTTTTATGCGTATCAAAATTTTACTACTATTATTATAGGCATTTTTATATCCAATCTCAATAATTTCGGAAGAAAAATGTTACCGGCTTTGAATGACCACAATATTAAATTTCGTGTTTCGGTAATAATCCAATATCATGGTAACGTTCATTCTATTCGATTTAAGTACACTTTACTATTGAAATGACAGACTTGGCTCCCAGGTCGCAGAAAATTCACACAAAGAATGCGATGGCGATAAACCAGTCGTGTATTTTACTGCATAAATTATTTAAAGCATAATTAATATCCTGGTTACTTCAAGCAGAGAATATGCCAGTGAACGCGTTGATAAAGACAAAGAGTAAAAAAATATATGTAGTTTTATAAACGTCAGTGAAAACATATATTTTAAGGATATACGTTTTCAAATCAAATGAATGATTTGACAATATTATTCATATAACGTTACTAAATCTGTGTCTTCGGAACTAGACACTGAAAGGTCCAATCTAATTGCAAACGAAACTGACCAATACAACCGACTCAGTCATGTAAGTTTTATTTCTTTGCTCTATTTCCACGTTTTATCTCGAAATTTTGTGTTCGCTCACTATACGGGATATTGCTTTCACGGTGTTAGCTGGCGGCATTTCGAGTGGATACATTGAACATTTTCGTAAGTCTAATCCTCAAAGTAAGGATATGCCAACCAGGTGTCAACTTAATATGGACATGTTTGTTCCGACACTGTAGCGTCCCGCTGCGATCACTGGCGCCTTTGTACTCGAGCAACTCATTAGTCCACTTGAGTTACCCTCAACATATCCATCGGTAAACTCAGTCTACTAGCCGACGCCGTCGCGCACGCACTTTCCAAAATTATCGGTGCCAAAATGTGCAGCGGTCACGTGACGCAAGCGACAGCGGAAGCGCGCGAGGCCGCACTATCCTGCGGGCGGCCGTGCCCCCATTGATTGCACTATCAGCTTGCATAATTAGATGTCTTCAGGTGTGACTATCGAGTGTGAACAGTGTCAGTGATGGGGCGCAACATGAAGGGCCAGGCGGCCAGCGAAGCCGATGTTCGCAAGGGGCATGTCCCCGCATCGAATTCCAATTCGCGGCTCAGGGTTCGTCGGGGTTCAAGTTTGACGGACTTGGACAAGTTGAGGACTAGCGGCGGTTCCAGTGGTGGTGGTTCTATTGGTGATCTTATGAACATGTTTAGTGGAAGTGCGAATTCAGTGGGCAGTGATACTTTGGTAGCGCGGGCCGTACCTCTAGCGACTGTGCGCAAAAGTGTACCGCTATCGACGCAGTCGCGACCGCTGCCCTCCCCGCTCATCCATGTGTCCCGACCCGTTGGGCCCCTCACCATGGCGCAGAGAACACTTCGTTTCAGCCGTCTCTTGAAATACCAACCGTCTTCAGCTGACATCCCTATTGTACCGGTGAGCATTGTTAGCTCTTCTATCTCGTCGCGAAGCCGTAGTCTTATACCTTCTGCTTTTGAAGTTTTAGAAATCCAGTTTTTTTCTTAAAAGTTAAAGGAACAATAATAATTACGTCTGAGCGTGTTTTTTTATTACACATTTCCATTGTCATTTTTCTGGGAAAACGCTGTTCGTTTGATGTCTCCTTCATCGTATAAAATTACTTGAGCGTTATATAAAAATATATTACGAGTATTATCACATTTCCAATATGTTTATATGAATAAATATTGTGGTGATCGAATGTTCCTGAACACGGTAGGTGCTTAAGTATATATCTACTGTACCCTCATTAGTAAAATCATCGAGTCCAGTTCGTTCTGTGGGCAAATATGCAGGGCTCCGACAAATCGAATTGGTTCGAATCGCCTGACAGCACACCATGCATACGGGAACCGCCGCCATGTTCGAGCACAGGCTATGAATTCGAAATTAGCCTTTGTACCTACTAGTTAGTTTTCACGAGTTATAACCAAGTCAGTGCAGAATCAATTTCCGTACATACAAAGCTGCTGAATTCTATTTCTTGAGAGTTTGTTGGAGCGTTTACTCTTCATCAACCTGTGAGTTTCTACGTCATATATCACTAAGTTAAATTATACTGGGTATTTGATTTGATGCTTCTGAGAACCTATATTAATCTGTTATGTAAAACTGTTCTATAAAAACGCATGTATTTCAATGAAAAAGCCGATTACACTGTAGTAAACCAAAACGGATAATTTAGGGACGATCTACGTTCGATTAAAAGATAACAGTATCGTTATGAAACATGTCTGTTATCTCAATAACACATTCGCGAACAGTATACAATGAAACATTAACAGTTATTTGTTATGACTGCAATGGCCCTTCACTGTCCAGGAAAGTGTTATGTGTAAGGAAGAGTACTCTCTTTATCGAGATGATAAGTGATCCGGTTATGTCTAGACGTCCTTTAGCGTTTTTTTCTTCAATGTACGAACGCTACGTAAATACTCTGTCAACCTACTTTTATACATTGTGTTCTTTTACACACCCTTTGTGCAGGATGTGTCACCATAAAGCCATAGCTTTTTTATAGACGCTTACTTACACTTTCTTCGTCCACTTTTTGATTTTTTTTAATGTAATGTTTTTGTTTAACGTCTTAGTCACAGGTCAAGCTAGTTGTTTTGTTCAAATGTTCCCTAAGTAAGTTCTCTGAGATTTCATATTTAACTGATAGCTCTAATCCACATTATTATAAAGCAAAGTTACGGTTCGCTTTAATCATCTTGCACTAAATCAATCACTGGTGATATAGTGAAACACCTCTACGTACAGTAGGAACGTTGGAATTTCATTTGACACTCCTTGTTGGATAACTAACGCAACTAAAAGCGTGAAGATACTGCAGTATACTGACCCTAATGAAACCTAAGATTAAGTCGGTAATTTCAAGGCAGTAAATGTTATGATCCATAATATCAGTTAGGTCTTAAACTGTTTTATCACCGTCATTTTTATATTTACGTCCATTTCTTCCCGTCGCAAATTGTTTTTAACAATTTTTAAGTTTGAACTCTTGAGTCATTTAATGGGTGGAGACCGTGTTCCTTCAGCAGGGACGTCATCATTGTTCATGATGATGATGCTGAACCAAAATGCCAAAAAAGACGGCACAATAAATTTTGATCCAATGTGTGACGTAAGAGATATTTCAGTTTAGCATGTGACCTTTATTACTAACTAGTGGACGCCCCGCGATTTCATTAGCGCACTTTCAGTATTAATTTCTATTCAAAAATACTATAACTGCACACACACACAAGGGGATGTGTCTTTTGCACACATTAAGGAATGTCAAAAAACACAGAGTAAGATAGATTTTGTTATTATTAGGAATTTGTTACACAAAGTATAAAAATACCGCGAGCCGAGTAATGGTCGTAGAAACGTTAATTTTTTTTTGCATTGTCGTTATAGTACAAGTTGTTCATAGTGATGTTCCCAACAACGTTTGTAAGACCAATGCTCGGGGTTCTTTTACACGCAGTATTTTGCAATAATAATAGAATATGGGACATAAATAAATGAAACTCGAAATAACTAAGTAAAAAGATACTATTATTCTAGTCATAAAATTAATTACAAGAACATGTTTGATACAATATTTTTACATAGCAGAGAATAAAAAATTGTACACAAAAAATACTTAGCGAACTGAAACATGAACTAAATTCGATTAGGTAAGAGTTAATGCTTCATAATAATCATTGAATTTCTTATTATGCTTAATACTTGAACCAAATGAATTTCATCCCAAATCGGTTTATTTGTAATTGGAAAAGTTTCAACAAAATGATTGTTATTTACAAGATCTTTGGTGGAGTTTGAAGACTTTTTAGATTGGAAAATTTTGTCATAATTTGTCGGTAGTATGATCTTCCAAATAACCTAGAAACTTTTACTTACTTTTTATTTTTAGACACTAGGTTTAGGTAGTATATTGCTACTTAAAAAAGTAACGGTAGCAACTTGACCCTTAATCAGACAAGGTTAGGTCTTTTCCTGATGGATTTTGGACTCTATTCTAATAACCGACTCCATCACATAGACCCGGGTGAAGTTTATCATAAAATCTAGCTTTTAAGTACATTGTGAAATTATTGCCTAATGTTTATATGTATCCTGTAGTGTTACATACCATACCCTTATTCTCTAATAAGTTCTCTGAAATCTTTCGTTAATTCCAGTGAAAACATTCAATAAGGTTCAAAGTATGTCTTGGTCAAGTGGGAATATACTAGCCTTTGTTTGATTAAGGGTTAAAACTTGCTTTTAAATTTATAAGATTTTATCCCATAAAGAATAGTAAAACAATTATATTTTTAAGAAATTACATCTTAATGTTATTATAACAATAAATTAGTTCACACATTACTGAAACCTTAAACAAAAACATTCATACTGACTACCTAAATCAAAGTTTTAACCGCGAATGGTATCTGTATGTCATGAGACCAGAGATTCTTAGCTCTCTGGTTTTCAATCAGAACAAAACAATATTTACCGGTCAAAAGGCAAAACAAAACACAATCATAAAACATAAATAGACAGCTTAGGCATATTTCTTCATAAATTTGAGTAGATACTTCAACTTGGGCATCTCAATGTTGTGGATGCAGCGGTTGAAGTCGCCGATGACCTTCACCGAGTGGGTCATCATTCTCGAGATGATGTCCTTGAGGCAGACGCTGAGGTCGGACACCTCCTTGAAGCCGTGGATGGCTATCTCTGACATCACCACGGGGAAGGGAGACGTTTCGTACAGGAACTGTGTAAAAAGTTTTAAACTTAATAAACTGCAGAACACAGCTAGTGTATGATACAATAGTAAGCTATACGAGGTAATTTTGAGATATTTCTACAACGTACAGTTTGAACCTAAGTTGGTCCGAGCATCTGTACTTATTTCATGATAACAATATCTAAACCAAATGCAAGAAGGTTTATTCTTGTCGCTGCTGCAATAATTGAATTCGCGATATTTATATATTAAAGAAAACAATAAGGCTTACAGTAAACTTCCATTTACTCATTGCAATATCTTTAGATATATTATATTTATTATTATAATATTATAAAACAAATACAATCGTATTTACCTGCTTCATATCAGAAACACTTTGTTGAAACAGAATGAAAGCCTAACTTCTTACTTTCAAAATAATACTGTTACGACATAAACTAAAATACCTTTTGGTATTTACATTTACTAACTACTAATATATAATCTCCATTTAAGCTCATAAGTCCCTAAATGAAACTCTTTTAAACTTCGCTGACACTAAAATCTTTTAGTGCCAAGTCTGAAAGAATGCAGCCACTTCATATTAAATGATGAAGATATTTCGAGTCGAGAGGAAATGGCTTACGGAGCAAATTTTTGATTAAACGAGCTTTATGCTGAGTACCGTGTATTATTGTGTAAAACAATATTATAAGTTTTGTCCACGTTTTTCGAAAACTGTCCAAATCCTTTTAATCATCCATGTAAAGACAACTAACAACTTGATTTTGGTTCTGTCACTCATGTTTTTCACGTTCATAAAAACTTTAAAATACTCATTGGTTAATCTCTCAATTCTGCATAGATTTTTGCTTTAGTATCGTTTGTTCTACTCAACTGTGTTTGTGTGATGGAGACAAATACTTTATCTGCGTAAAAGTTGAGTACCTACTGATTATTGCTTCAGAATATAAGCATTAGTACTTTATTCTTGGTGAAATAGTCGAACAGAATCTTGAGTGCATATTCGACTCATAGGTATATGACTAAGTTGAATCCACTTTTTTTGTGAAAATTCGAAGAATTTATTGAAAATGTGCGTCGTTTCAATTTCTAGGAAGCTGACGTGAATTTCTGATATAGAGTTTTAAAATATTCACTCCTGCTGGCGGCACGCTGAGCTTTCACTATTTTCACTATGAATTGAGCTAGTGTTGCTCAAATATTATATGGTGGTAGAGATCTAAGATATTCCACTACTAAAGGATCCAATAAATTGAGAACCATCTTCTTATCTCCCCGTTTGAAAGGTCGTTTTGTTTTATAAAAATATTTTATTACGTTTTTGTGTCTTTTTGATGGCCATATTAATAACGTCGTTAAAGGAAACATTAATGGCTCTGAAGCTATCTTTAAAGGCTAATATTTAAAGATATAGTTACGAGTGTGTGCTATAGCTGTAATTTTTTCGTGATGTGGACTTTATAGGAATTCCTAAGGGTGGCGGCGAAAGAAAAATGACTCAAAGTCATCATCATTATCATCACTGACCTAGTGACAAACACAATGTATCTGACTCTTTCACTTTTAATTTTCGTTCAAACACTACCATCAGACCTCTCCAATTCATCTATAATCATTTGAATAGAATAGTCTCTTACTCTACTGGACCGATTTAAGAAACATCTCTCAGTTAAGGGATGTTATACATACTAACGTCCGGTGACAAAGACAATAATTATTATACACAGAAATAACTTTTAACTAAAAAGAACTCACTATAATCAACACATTTTTAAGACTTACTTGGATTTATTATCGATGCTACTGTCTAAGCAAAATGAAATAGGACCACATGGCCAGCTTTTAAATAAATAAAACAAACCCAAAAGTCTGTATACTCAGTCGAAAGTTCTGAATGAGAATCATAAAAAATACACCAACCATACCTTTTTTGAATAGCCAAGTTCAAAATATGAGATGGTAATTTTTTTTTTCTGTTTGTTGTCTCCGAACTTTCTACTGAGTGAACCGATGGATGATTCTGTCTCTTTTCCTAAAATAAGAATCAGCTGGTACAATATGCGACTAGACTTACCACAGTTCGTTCAAGGTCTTGACTCTCATGAGAACAGTTCCCACCCACTTGCTGCTGCTTCTGGCATTCGAACAGTTTCGAAGCGGAGTACTTCTTCAAGTTTTCCAGTGTCTCGAAGTGGACTTGCAACTTCTCTGACGACGGCGCAGTCGGTACCGAATGAGGCAAGTGATTAAACTAATTTAGGAGATTATGTTCTTGGATTTTGTCTTATTTTCTTGTTTAGAGTTTAAGCTTTCGTTGGATTTTGTTTTGTCGAGATGAATATCTGATCTTATATAGATTTCACCTATAATATTATCTCTTGAGTGTGTTTAAGACTACCTTGATTAAGGGTAACTTTCTAAGCACTTGTAATCTACTGGGACTCGTAGTATCTAGACTTGTGAATGACGTATTTCTTACTAAGAAGTTCTATGTAAAATGTATCACTTTCTAGTGTGTAATTATTCACTGCCTCAATCACTTCAGTACTAGAAAAGTATTACTAATAAAATTGTCATGTTCTTAAAATTGTAATGTCACTACTAGTAAACAGTGTAGAAGAACAATAAAATTCATTCCTCCGATATATTCAAATCTAGGTACATACTAGTGGCGAAGGTGGGGGGTAAGCCGTTAGTACAAGACAAGCCTATGCCAGTTACATTAACATATATTTTCAAGGAAATTAAGTAGCTCAAATAAGTAAGACAAATAAAAAAATCTAAATAACCATTGGTTAAGTGCCTATTTTTAACTACCGGCTTACCTCCTAGCTTCGCCACTAGTACATACATAAGAGATCTATGTTGCAGTTATTATATTTTAATGTTTTACTTACCGGGCAACCTCTGAACTCTTTGGTATCCTAGAGCGAGGCATAGAGTAACATTTTCATCGGCAAGCTGCAGGTTCTCCCCGAGGAGCTTCACGATACTCTCCTTGCAATAAGTCCCGTTACGCGGCTTGCGATCGTGGATGATCACCTTCGTAAATAATAAATACTGTGTTCGAATTTAGAAACTCAATGACTTTATATTTTTAAGAAGTTGACGTGTTTGCTGGCTGGTTATATATACTGTTTTGTAAAGAAAATAGAAAGAAGGATAGCTTGCCGTTGCCCGTTCTCTTTTTGTTATCGTCCAACATGACAAATTATAAGATTTTTTATATTTCTTATACATACTGAAAGTGCAATCTGTACAAAAATAAAACGTAATAGTGACTCACAGTTATGAGCTGGATAAGCTTGCTGCGTACATAAATTCATATTTTCGCCAAAAAATGTTACGACAAAAGTCATGTGCTAGCATATTTTTGGATTTTTTTTGCTGCATGCTTTTTTGTGGTTTTTAAACAGCTCAGTTCGAAATTTACACTGCGTCAAACTTTCAATGCAGACTGTAGTTATGTATGTAATATTTTATGATATTCAGACCATTCACAAACATAATTACACGGCCTATGTGTCAACGTATCAACTTCCAATGATTACACCATGAACAACAAAAACATTTTTACTAATTTCCACCCAAAACAAGAGCGGAAACATTTCCTCATTAAGTTAAAATGGTTTAAGCATTTTTACACATATCGAGGTCACGCGGGTAATTTGACAGGGAGTTTCGTGCGGGCCACTGTTTTGGGATGTGTTGTTTCCGGACCTAACGTATAGATGGCGCTACATGTAGCGTATGAAAGGAACTTTTTGTGGCGCTCTAGAACAAAAACAATGGAATGGGCTTTTTAGTTTTTATACGTGTAACTACATAGTAGTAGAGGTATGTTTGTACATGCACAATGATTAAAGTGTTTTTGTAATGGGCAACGTACTCTATCGCCTTTATTTCTTCAGTAAATGTTTTATGGGAACTCTTCAAATCTTTAGAGGATTGGTACCTCTTTCGTCGATGAAAAAGTAGTCAAGATTTTTAATTAGCACCAAAAGTTACTTTGTACATGATATTAAAAGTTTAAAGCGGGTATTACAATGCGAAAATTAACCAAAGATAAGCAGCTCGTGACCACGGCACGTGTAACTGTGTCCTAAGTTGAACGCTTATTTTTGGTTCATTTTCGTGTCGTAATACCCGTTTTAAACTTTAAATACAATATCAGTGCTCTTTTCTTTAAAAAAAATGTGTACATTATTTCTCAAAATCTCAGTTCATCTTGCAAGTATTTCTTACTTACGATTTATTGGACCAACAAACCTGGAAGTATAGTGAGATCTGTTCCAGATACACCGTCATGTAGTTGATCGCCTTGTCGGCTTCGTTCTTCATCAGCAGTTTGATCTGGGAGACCAGCGTGTCCATGTCCTCCCTGGACTTGGTTGTCCTCATCTGGATGTCGGCTATCAGGGCTCTGTAGCCATTGATTAGATTGTCCTGAAAGTCTGTCGTCTGAAAGAAAGCATATTGCTTATTTTAAATGTAGAATAAAATTGGTGAGAAAGGTAGTAGGTAAGTAGGTTATTCTGAAACAAAAATCAACCGTCAAAACTATATGTTGCTTGAGCATAATGTGTTTCTCCTTTACACAAACTTGTTTAGAGCGAGACACTCGTTGTAATAGGTGTATATGCCTAGACGTTCACATATCGAAGTAGATTATCTTGCATTCCTATCTTAGTATAGTAAGGTTTTTTTCCACTGTAGATTCACATAAAACAAAACAGGAGGCGTCTTCTTGAGCCGCAGTGATTTTTGACTTCATACCATATCAAAGGGTAGTAGATGATAATTTTGAATACAGAGAACATATTAAATTTTTTTTTGCCCATTTGGGCTTCTCTCGCTACATCATATTTGAGTCAGGACAAAATGAAGTGTTACCGTTGCATTATTAACAGCTGGTCCAGGTATTTTGCTTAACGCTGTTGTTATGACAACCTGTAATATTTTCTCATAATAATCTTCCGTTGTATTTCATAACGAGTGAGCATATTCCCTTTCTTAATAAAGTATACTTCGAACCTTGATACTAAAATAAAGCTTGCTGTTTTCGTAAGCAGTCCAAAAGATAAATGCAAATTTTATGAAATTATATATTAAATTTCGTAGGCTTAGCTATTCATAAGCTATGTATATGCCTCAAAGTAATTACTTAATGCTACTAATTATTTCGGTGAAATGAATAGTAGATACTTCAGACTTTGATAAAACTGAGATCAATGCTTGTTTATTCAAGATGGCGTGTCAAAATAATAATAATGTAACTGACGGTCAAGAACTTTCGTCTTAATATTTTTGCAAAAAAGACCACCCTATTTTTTGTTTCCTGCTAGTGAAACCATTGATAGTTGTCAGGTTAAAATGCTTCATATAATTTTGTGATTTCAGAGATATCCATGAAAGATAACGCTCTTGGGGAGGGCACCTCTTGCTATCCTACCATTATCTGTTTTAATTGTACAGTATATTATTGCATACTCTGCAATCAGAACAGTACCTACTTATGTATATGCGTTCATTAATTCAAAGGCGATGTCAAATCTACTACCAAAGATGAACATATGAATATAATATGAACTTTATCTCTCCATACGTGGGAGCAAATATTTTGCTTGTGCGTGACACATTATGTACATACTTGAGCTGTAATAAAATAATAATGTTTTTGATAAACAGTGTAATAAAAAAAATACAGAGCCTTTCTTTTAGGTAAGATAATTATTATTTAATTATAATTAGTATTCTTCTTTCTTAAATAATAGATAATTTGGTAGTATCGTGAGTTTATACACGATCTAAAATTATTTCTCTCAAGTGTATAGTCTAAAGTGTTAAATTAATGTCATTCCGTATTTTGCTTAGGTAGTTTATAATAATATCCGTTGTGAACTGTTCGGAAACCGCAAGCGGATTGGTCTGCGGCGTCTACTGTTGTATTTGCATATCCCGGCAGTTACTAGGTCACTCGGGTTTTATTAAAATACGTCACTAACGGTAAAGTCACTGTGAGTTTATGAATATAGTTAAAGTTTATACGGAGCGTGTTTCACTGTTCGAATTTCGAAGAGAATTAGAACGGACGGGGAAAGAATTATTACTTTTGTTCTCGTTGCGAGTGTTATTTTGATATACATATCTACATATATCTAGACCATTGCACCATTATAGATGAAAATTATATGCATTAAAGAATTGAATCGAATTATCATCACGAATGATATTATGAGTTTGGATGTGTCTAGGCAAGGACGAAAAAAATATACTGTGTTTTGTCCTACTGATATTGTGCTAAACAAATGGAAAGTTTTCACGCAAAAATATATTAAACAGATTACAATGAAACTTTACAATAATCAAGCGTATACATCGGATTAACACTAAGGCTATATTTTATACAGAATTTCCCATGGTAACGGGATAAACTGCGTGTAACCGCCCGGGTAACATCTAGTTGAAAATAAATAATTATTTAGTTCCAACACAAACTTTTTGTCATTAACAAGTGCTAAAATTGCGACAACATCTAGATATATAGATATAGAAGAGTGTAACAAGGCCGTAAATATTTAAAGGAAAATGTCCAACGTCGGTTTAAAAAAAAACTGTCATTTCCTGTACCAACTTTTTTTGTTTCATTTTACTGTGTTTACTTAGCAGTAGTAGCGGTAGCAGCCGAGGCAGGCCTTCGCCATAATGCTTCAGAGTGATAAGGTGACGTATTCATTGTGTGCGTCTCGATATTTTAGGTACTTGATTATTTTAAAAAAAGTGCTAATTATCTGCAGGTATTCATACACTTTGGGTTCAGGTAACCGGCGGTCAGTTAAAAGGTGTGTGCATTGTCCGAGATATTACCTAAATATTATTACTATCCTTTGAAAGCATTAAATATAATTGTGTCCAATCATGGATGAGTATCTTAAACATACTACTTTTTACAAACCTTTCCTTGTGTATATTTTTCATAATGTTTTTTATTTATTAAAACTTTTAGAGCAGATAATAACTCCAAACATTCACAACTTACTGTTACGCTAAACAAAAAATAATTTCTGAAACTGCGATCAAAACTCATAATCTCGTGTGCAAAACGCCACTTTACATCATAAGCAAAAAGAAACTTTTGTTACCTTAACCCAAGATACAAAATATGATATGGCTAATTTTGAAATGAAAGTTTTATGAAACACTATGTTGAAATTTATCTCAGTTGAAATACTCTACAGGGAGCTGTTTCGCCGTGTATATCTTATTTGAAATTTTAATTTTTCTCTCCGTTTTGCAAATAAATTTCCTTCAGGAATATAATAGTATTATTTTTTTTGCGACTGCAGTAAGACAGCTGTAATTACGTACTTACATATTCCAGTGAGTTATTTGTGAGGCATTTTCACTTTTAAATTTTTCCGTTGCAAGATTGCAATTTATATGATATTTTTATGCATTGTGCAAATTAACGAACGTATTATAAAAAAAAACTACAAGAATTTTACTGGTTTTAGGGATTATCATGGCTCATTTATATATCCTACTAATATTATAAATGCGAAAGTTTTGATGGATGTCTGGATGTATGGATGGATGGATGGATGTTTGTCCTTCTTTTACGCAAAAAGTACTGGACGGATTTTGATGAAACTTGGCAGTATTGTAGCTTAGAATAACATATAGGCTATAAATTATATTGGTAAAACAACGTTTGCCAGGTCAGCTAGTAGTTAATACTTGGAAACCAACAATACATTATTAAGTAATTTTCTGGGCTTGTTTGCTTTGTCAAAACTAGACCAACGTGTCACGACAATAATGCTAGTAGTCAAAATGTATTAAATATAGGTTAAAAGTGAATATATTAGACATAGATATATTTAGCTTCGATAAGTCCAAATAAGGCCCATGATTTCTTGTAATCTCTCGTATAAAACCTTGTTCAATTTCAGTAGGTATCTAATTAATCTGCTTTTGTATCAAAATAATTCTTAGCATAGAAAAGTCAATACGAAATGTTCTAGGTATCTAAAATCCCCTTTGTTATTCCCTTCTTTGTAAAAAAGAATCATTTGAAGCTGAAATACCGAGAAAAGATTAGAAGATTCTTTTTAACGAGACCTATATTTACAGAATGATTAAAGGGTTTCTTGAAACTGCAAAAAAATCTTTGATAACTGTACCGTGCCTATAAGTTACCTTTTTTTTTAATTTGTAACAAAAAAAAAAATATTTTAAAATTTTTACTAATTGACATCATTAGTTTGAATAGACAACTATTCCTTTAATATACATAGTGTCACTAATAGATCACATTTATAAGAGGTCTACTGGGAACTGACAAATTAAGTTGAGCCTGGCACATCTTTGAATGAGCCCACGAATTTTCTGAAACTTTTAATATATTCTAAGATATTCCTCACAATACAGTTTGGTTGCTTGCGTACTCAAGAAAACGTTACATCCGCTTTCCTTAAACCACCTGCAACATGTGAATGCAAACAATTACTTAGTCACTATATGCTTTGTTTTGTCGCTATTTTCTATTTAAAAAATAAGAAAAATGAATTCATCATCTTCATCCAAACGACATCCACTGCTTGACGAGGCCCTCCCTCAATTTGATAATTTGGGAGGGAAATGCCAATAATCACCACGTTTGGCAGACGTTTTGGCGATCGCAGTGATGTTGTGATTTAACTCACAGAGAGCGCGTCCTCTGGAGGGTTCCCAGAAAATTAATTAGGTTTAAGGTTTTAGTTACTATCACCATCGACCATGAAGTTATCTATGTTTATATGTAGCGAAAGTTTAAAAACACAAATATCTTTTCAATTTCGTTTTGTTCGACTACACTACTATATCGCCCATTTATTTTTTTTACTTGTAAATACAGGGTTATTTGTAGTACAATGCAATGGTCCATTAAAGCAGCAGTTGGCAATGCACCGAAACGAAAAAACGATTTCTAAATCATCCTGCATACCTAATAGATACTATTTCTTGCTTATGATCTCACCTGTAACGTGACAGCAGCCAACACGACTAAGATACCCAAGCAAATAGTAAACCGATCCATTCTAAACCCAATCCTGACGGAAGTTCACTATCACATCCTTTTTAAAGTATATTTTTGAAAAAAATATATATAACAAACGTGCGCGGCACACAACCTTCCCCTTCAAGGCCTAGTTACCGACTGATTGTTTTCCAAATCACACGGTAAGTGTTTTCATTTGGCCAATTGTATTCGTGTTATCATTACTTCTCTGTTTGTTATACAGCCGCCGCGGTCGTTGTGGCTGTTAGCTCATTCGATTGTCATTTGTGTAAAAACAATTTCGACGGGATGCGAATTGTAAATAGTTTACTCGATTGACCAGTTTAGTCATTGACATCAATTCACGGGATCAATACTGTTGGGGATTGATTGATAATTTGATTTGGTGTCAGTATTGCGGTTTAATTTGAGTAGTAAATGCGCTTAGATTCAATTTAATTTGTTAATTTGTTAAATCAGAAATGTTTATTGCAACCCCAATGAATAGGTAAGCTGGAATAGATTTTATTAGCTAAGGCTACAGGGGATTTAGGATAATGAAGTTATCCCCAACTTCTAGAAGTACATATATACACTGACCAGATTATTGACTAAATCATTTTTTTATGGAAACGCGCACTGACATGATATTAAAAGTTTAAAACGGGTATTATAGCGCAAAGATTAACCAAAGATAAGCTTTCAGCTTACCTTCGTTGTTTTAGCAGTCAGCTCGCGACCACTGTGTCGAAACATCGGGCAAACAACGAAGGTAAGTTGAATACTTATCTTTGGTTAATCTTCGCACTACAATACCCGTTTTAAACTTTTAGTATCTTATTGATGACATCCTGAAACACGTAAATGTAACAATTATGCAACTCCGGTAAGCATGTATGAAAAGAAGTATGAATGTGGAGAAATCTATAGTCAGGATTATGATGAATGAGGGATCGTAATCTCTGTTTAGCCCTTTGGAAGTAAGTTGTTATGTGTAAAATATACCATTACCAAAGTTTTAATTATATCTCTGGAGATTATCAAACCAATACATAGTATAAAACAAAGTCTCCTGCCCGTCTGCTTTCTTTAGTAGAGAGATTGATTCTTGAGAAAGGTATGTATAATACATTTATATTATAATAGCATTGAAACACTGTTAATAATGTTTATTGACAAAATAACGTTTATCGGATTCGGTAGTAATTAATATTACTTATACTCTGAATTCTAATTCAGTACCACTTGGGATGCCATTACAATGAACAGTTTTTTGAACGCGTACCATCCAATGGTTGATAAAACATGGAATGTCACAGTAACATTGACAGTAATGACATAGAGCGAGACAAGTGCTTTGTAGTTTTTTTGGCAGTAAATCAGAAATTATAGTAAGTAAATAATTGCTGAAGTAGAAGTGGGGTCTTCACGTATGTATATACATGAAGACCCAATAAATGTATATTTATTTTTATACACTTAACCACTATGGGATATAAATTGTCTCCCATGAATTATTACAATAATGATGATTGGCAAAACTAACACAACTTCAAACCTTACTGACGGTACTTGCTCAATATATCTACAACGTAATTAGCGGCGTGAACCCTGCGGTCGGGGAAGTTCGACCACGTACCTCACCACAAATATATGGAGCAGTGACAAACAACTTGCTGACCACTGATTTGACTTCATCTAAACTTCCTACTATCCTATTAATATAAACTAGCTGCCAGGCAACCGTTGTTTTCCGGTATACATTATTAACAGGGTTTCTCTATTATATGTATAAACCTTCCTCAAGAATTACTCTGTCTATTGAAAAAAGAAACACGTTAAAATCCGTTACGTAGTTTTAACATCTAAAACCATTGGACGGATTTTACCATTATTGCACCATTTATCATAATCTCGTCCATTGCTGGACGATGGCCTTCCCCGATGATTTCCATGATCATTTGGGGGGAAATGCCAATATCGCCACCATTGGCTGTCAGATTGGGGATCGCAGTGGTGTTGTGGTTTAACTCACAGAGAGCGCTGCTGCCCGTCCTATGAAGAGATCCCTCGGCCGCCTCGCACAGACCCTCAGGACGGGAAATGTCGGGTTGGAGTGGTGTCACATGTACTTTGTTCGCTGTCACCAGACGTCTAACACCGCACACTATTAGAATGCTACATGGAAGTGAACGGGAAGCCACGTACCATCAAATAAATAAAGGAAATACAATCCTACTTAGAAGAACTTAGAGTCGGGAATAGAACTAGCGATCATCATTCTAGAGGCAGGCAAAGAACAACTTCTAAAAAGTCTGAAATAAATAAAAAACATAATACATAAAGTTTTGCAGCTTAACTGAGGTGCCGAGAGTACCTCGCTAGCTTGCGTCTAGCTTTCGTGTTATAAAAGTATACTCTTACAAAATGATGTTTAAAACTTTTGAAGCTCGCTGTTGCCAAACTTTATGCTATGAAACTGCCAACATTGCTTGTACTTAGTCAAGTTATATGACGAAACACTTTTTGGTTCTACAAATCAAAATCACATGTAAAGAATGCTGACATTCGCGGGGCTAATTAAAAAAAATACATTATTTAGGCGTTCATTGCAGAATAATATAAATAAATCCCTACGATTGCAATTTTTACCATATTTACTGATTTATTATTGATTATTATTTATTTCATGCATATTTGCAACGCTCTGTGTGAGTTAAAACCACAACACCACTGCGATCGCCAACCCACCTGCTAATCGTGGCGACTATTGGCATTTCCCCCCAAATTATCATGGAGATCATTGGGAAAGGCCCTCGTCCAACAGTCGACGACATGTGGCTAATGATGGATGATGATGGATATTTGTATATTATCCCTAAGCATATAGTTCATTTCTTTTTACAGTATGTTTCAAAATATGTTTATTTATTTTTAATATAAGACATGGATAAGGACAAAAATGCAAAATATAAAAGCAAATGCACTGGACCACGTTCTTACGGCCACCATCATCCATGAAATTCTCTACCGTAAATCGTTAATACTTTTAAGCAAAACTTCAAAAAAGCAAAATGAGATAATGCACTGTACTAAATAATTGCCTTGAATCAGTCTCGTAATTGAAAATACGTACGCAGCGAGGCAGAAGGACCAAACTCGCCTCGATTTTAATTTCTTATCGAATTCCAATATGGCCGGGGCTTATCCTACGTGTTCCCCAAGGCCTATGTAATTTGAGCTAAACTGTCTCAGAAGATCTAGATCAAGCACTTTCCTTGGATTTATTGCATGATTGATTTCGTCATGATGGCAGATAAAGCCGTGT
>SJJU01011391.1:0-12922 GCA_012932125.1 Conopomorpha cramerella
ATGATGTTTCATTTTACCTCAACTCTACAGTGTGACGCACATAGGTACAAAATGTCTAGTTAGCATTTTGTTATTATATATATAGTAGCGTTACTTAGTAAGCACGCTCTTATTATACAATAAACAACGTAAACCATCATGCTGTTTGAATCCTGAACCACCTATCGACCTGGGGGGTCTCGAACTATGTAAGATGGCGACCCTGCCAACGAGCTCAACAGAGCTCACGAAACGAATCTTCTGACTGCAACAACTAGCAACATGATTATGAAGAAAAGCAGCCCTTGTGAACAAGAAACTATCTGATCTGAAGAAATTGCCAAATATCAAGACAAGGAAAACCTTTTGCACAAAAGTCTAATGAAAAATTGAAGAAAGAAGATAATTTTGTTGGGGAGAGACCAGGGTTATCCCGGCTCGAAGAGGTCCAGGGTTATCCCGGCCAGAAGAGGTGTCCAGGGTTATCCCGGTCCAAATCAAGAAGATGACCCCATCAGCCCCCTGCCGTATAAACGCCCGCACGTGTCGCGCCGCACCGTCGTCGCACCGCCGCCGCCACAGCCAAGGTTCGTCGATTGACCTAGATTAGTTAGTTAGGTATCTCAAGTTTTATAAATGAATTGATTTATTTTACATGCAGGTAGATTTTTTTTTTACTGTATTAGTTTATTATGACTCAGGAATTAGATGATTTGCGTATGAAATTAGAATACATTAGGGAATATTTAGTGAAGTTTGGCCCACAGAAAAGAAATAGTGAATTAGCCTACAAGAAGTTTTATGAAGCTAAGCAAAGTTATAGCGAATTGTCGAGTATTGTATCAGTGTTGAACGAAAACATACATAAGTCGCTTATAAGTAGTGATGATGTGCCCATTGCCAAGAGTTTAATAGAAGAAATACATAGGATTTATAATAGAATTTCTGAGTTAGTTACTTTTAAAGAGTCTGCGTCTCAAACTACCAATAGCGAACAAGTAGAAGAAATCAAAATGGCTACTGATTTTGATATAAAGACAGCGATTGCCTTGCTACCTGTTATGACAGGACAAGAGCAAGTCACTAAACAGTTGATAGATGGAATTAAATTATATAGTACAATGATTAGAGAGGAGGCTAAGAGCATGCTGATTGAGTTTGTGCTAAAAACCAGACTATCAGCCAGTGCTAAATTAAGATTAAAATCATCTTATTTGAACGTTTCAGGCTTACTTAGCGATATGGTCAAATATTTAGTACCAAAAAAGTCAGTTGAAGCTATACAAACTCAACTGCATAGATCGAAACAGGGACGTAGGTCGATAGAGTCGTTTGGTTCTGAATTAGAGGAACTTTTTGTTAATTTGACTATAGCTCAGGCAGACGGAAATGAGGAAAGGTATGAGATTTTAAGACCTCTCAATGAAAAAACTGCAATGAAGCGATTTTCCAACGGTTTATCTGATCCTAGGTTGAGTACTATAATAGCGTCGAGACAATTTTCGTCACTTTCAGAGTCCATACGCGCCGCTCTCGATGAACAGACAATGTCCTCGTCGGAGCCTTCTTCCTTTCATTTTAGCCGCACGCAAAATACAAGAGGTTTTTATCGCGGAAATTATAGACCCTCCAATAGGTTTTCTAGAGGAACTGCTAGGCCGTCCAACTTTAATTCAACAGGGTTTAGGCGTAATAATTTTGAAAATTATAATTCGCGTAATTCGTCAAATTACGTGAATCCAGGTCACAGAGGTAGTCATAGTTCGAACTATAGAGGTTTCGGTGGCCGAGGCTCGCGGAGTCAGCGCGTGCAGCACATCCGGCCAGGTGACGCGGCTGACGCAAGCCGTGACCGCGATGCTCACAATTTTCATGACGCCGAAAATTTTTTTCGTTCCTAACTTGCCTATTTTTAACTTAAATAATACTTCAATAATTAAATGTTTTGTTAATAATCAGCCAGGTGATCTTTTAGTAGATAGTGGTGCAAGTCTTTGCGTAATTAGGTATGATTGGTTACAAAAATATGGTTTTTTACCAAATATTATTGCAGATAGGTTAAAAATAAATGGAATTAGTGGTAGTTTAGTTTCTGAGGGATTTATTTATTTGAATATAGAATATAGTGGTTTAATTTTTAAGCAAAAGTTTTATGTTTTTAAGAATCTGTCTTGTACTGCTAATGGAATTTTAGGGCAGAACTTTTTCACGCGTTATCACGCTATTATTAATTACAGAAATGGTACTTTGTGTTTGGAAAACCAAGGCCAGTCTGTCTCAATACCTATTGAGAGTTCGGAGAATTGTATTCACAATATAGGTCCGCGTTGTGAGGTAGTGAAGTACATTCCAACGTCAGCAAATAGTGATTGTGTTACTTTAGCGACCGAGATTCGCGAAGGTGTTTATGTTGCAGGTATGATTGTAAAACCGGAAAATGGAAAAATTCCTATTCGAGTATTAAATACCACAGATAATCAGATTGATGTAGATTTTTCTCCATTACAGATTCATGAGTTGAATAATTATTTTGATGTATGTCACTTCGACGAAAGAGAAATAAGTCCAGATAGAGTTCGTACATTATTGAACTTATTAAATTTATCGTCATATTTAAACGAAGAAGAACTAACAGGAGTCCAGAAAATTTGTGCAAAATATGCAGATGTTTTTCATCTTCCAGGAGATAAACTTTCTGTAACGAATTTGTTACAACATTCCATTCAATTAAAGGAAAATGTTAGTCCAGTTTACAAAAAACCCTATAGACTTCCTCAGGCATTGAGAAATGAGGTTCAAAAACAGATTCAAGACATGTTAGATAACGACATTATTGAGGAGACCGTGTCAGAGTGGTCCAGCCCCGTCCTTCTTGTACCAAAAAAGACTGATAAGTCCGGTGAGAAGAAATGGAGGCTTGTTATTGATTATAGGCAGTTAAATAACAATATTCAGGATATTAAATTTCCTTTGCCGAACATTACTGAGATCCTTGAATCCTTATCACATTGCATTTACTATACAAAGTTAGATCTTTCCCAATCTTACTACCAGCTGATGCTCAATGAGTCATCGCGCAAGTATACAGCCTTTACAGTCGATAAGATGTATCAGATGAAACGATGCCCCATGGGACTTAAAACAAGTCCTAGTGCGTTCTCGCGTCTTATGACGATTGCGATGTCAGGATTGAATTACAAAAAATGTTTTATTTACTTAGATGATTGCATTGTTATAGGAAATAGCATAGAAGACCATAATAAGAACCTGATAGGAGTTTTAGATAGACTCAGGCAAGTCAACATGAAGTTAAACCCTCTCAAGTGTGAATTTTTGCGTAAAGAGATAATGTATTTAGGCCATAAAATTACTGAACATGGGATATTACCAGATCCAACCAAAATAGAGACCTTAGTTAATTACCAGCGACCAAGTAATATAGAAGAAGTAAAAAGGTTTGTCGCATTTGCCAATTATTATAGAAGATTTATTTCACGATTTGCAGATATTGCATACCCTTTGAATCAGTTAAGTAAGAAGAATACAGATTTTAACTGGTGTTCGAAATGTGAAGAAGCGTTTCAAACATTAAAAAAATTCCCTTATTCAACCACCTGTACTAGATTATCCTGATTTTTCAGACACTAATACGTTTTGTTTACAAACAGATGCATCAAAAGTAGGTCTAGGCGCCGTATTGTCTAACAAAAATGGTCGCGTGATAGCGTACGCGAGCCGTAACTTGAAGCCAGCTGAAACCCGATATCCTGTTATTGAATTAGAATTATTAGCCATTGTATGGGCTATTAGGCATTTTAGACCATATTTATATAGTAGGAAGTTTATCATACGTACGGACCATAAACCACTTATTTATTTGTTTAACATGACCGATCCATCAAGTAGATTAACTAAATTTCGACTTTATCTCGAAGAATACGACTTCGACATAGAGTATGTTCCGGGACGATGCAACGCAGCTGCAGATGCATTGAGTCGTCTTCCGAGTATTTCACAGTTGCCGAAAAATAGTAAAGAATTGCAACAAATGCATGAAAATGTTGTATTGGTCATGACAAGAGCACAGAAAAGAAGATTACAGACTGACTCGACTAAAGACGAGGTTTCCACTGACTCAGGGTCTGATCAACCTAGAGCCGTCGAAATTCTCAAACGACCGAAAAACAATAATTTAGTAGAATTGATGACAAAAGGTAGAAATCAGTTGAATTTAAAAAACGTAGAAAAAGTCACTAGTGCCAATAATTTATGTGTCTACGTTCCTTCAAAGTCTGTCATATACCTAACTTCTCGATCGTTATGTTCCGTGAGTGAAATAGCGAGAGAACTAGAGTCCCTTTGCAGAAAATATAATATTGAGGAATTAATTGTTTTAAAAGACAAAAAAGATGTAAACTTTTTAAGTTGTTTGTCCAGAGAAATTAAAGTTATGAATTGTACAATTCCAAGATTATTGATAGTAAAGGACGTAAAACGTATTTCGGATAAAGATGAAATAACAATAATATTGAATGATTTCCATTTATTACCCACAAGCGGTCATGCTGGGGTAAACAGAATGTTGAATAATATTAGGAAACACTACTACTGGCCAGGTATTTATAATGACGTCACAGAATATGTAAAAAAGTGTAAACTCTGTCAGATACAGAAACACACGAATAAACAAACTAGGGAGCCAATGGTTATTACAACCACTCCAAATAGCGCTTTAGAAAGAATTAGTTTAGATATAATGGGTCCATTAGATATAGAAAACCATGGTTATAAGTATATTTTAACAGTTCAATGTAGTTTAAGTAAATATGTAGAAGCGTACCCTTTAAAAAGGAAAGATACAGTTTCCGTATCATCGGTATTTGTTAATAATTTTATTTTAAGGTTTGGTATACCGCGAGAGATAATTACCGACCAAGGAACAGAGTTCATGTCGTCAGTTATGACAGAGGTATGTTCGTTACTAGGGATCTCTAAGCTAAACTCAACGGCATATCATCACGAAACCATAGGAGCCCTCGAGAACAGCCACAAAAGCTTGGGCGCGTTCCTCCGCATCCAGTGCGCCAACAACGCTAGCGACTGGAGCACTTGGTTACCTTATTGGTGTTTTTCGTTCAATACTACAGTACATTCACATACTAAGTATGCACCGTATGAGTTAGTTTTTGGAAAAATGTGTAATTTACCAAGTAACTTAGCAAAGGTTCAATCATTAGATCCACTGTATAATTTTGATGATTACCCTTTAGAATTAAAATTTAGGCTACAGAAAGCTCAGTTAGAAGCTAGAAATAACTTGTTGCAATGTAAATTTAATACGAAAATAAGATATGATAAGAACATGAATTCAGTCACATACAAAAAAGGTGATTTTGTTTTATTAAAAAATCAAACAGGTAGTAAACTAGATAATATATATTTAGGTCCTTTTGAAGTGTTAGAAGATTTAAAAACCAATGTTAAAATTTTAAAAGATAAGAAAGAATATGTAACCCATAAAAATAATACGAAATTGTTTAATTATTAGATAAGCTTAGAAATATAGCTTTTATATTGTATTCAATTTATATTAATGATTTTTTTTATATGTTTAAATTTTGTTTTAATTAAGTTAAAAAATGTGTAAACTTATGTGCGACACATTTTTTTTTTTCAAATAGGGAGGTGAACCCTTAACTTTCGGGGGAGGTGTAATGTATGATGTTGCATTTTACCTCAACTATACAGTGTGACGCACATAGCTACAAAATGTATAGTTAGCATTTTGTTATTATATATATAGTAAGCGTTACTTAGTTAAGCTCGCTCTCATTATACATAACAACGAAACCTCATGTCTGTTTGAAATCCTGAACACCTATCGACCTGGGGGGTCCCTCGGCCTATTAGAAAAGTTTACTACTTTTTTTTTGTAAGTACTTACTAAAGAAACTGGTTATAACCAAGGTGTATATAGTTTCAGTATAATGTGTAAGTATTCCATACATACAAAACTGAGTGTTTTTACAAGAATTCATACAATTTCGAACAACAACTGAAATACTTGTAGAGGTACAAATATTTTAGTTCTACACACATCAAAAGTGTCTAGGGATCAAGAACATTTTAGCTCTAAAAAAAACTAATTTATTTAAATCAAATCTAATCTTCTGAATTGGTCTCCTACCTAATTCTCCAATCCCGCCTGATCAATGACTTATCACCACATTTTGAATAAATTATGAATGAATTTAGTTTTTGTAAAATATATTCTTGATTGCAATCTTCTAAAATGTACTTGATTCCTAGACACTTTTGATTGTTAACTGTATTGAATTGTATTCTCCCTATAGGGAGGAAAACTCATGAACTAATGGCGCTAGTTTCGCTTGACTCAAAATAGCACGATTGGGTAATGGATTGTCACTACAAGATTAGCCTGTCAAGTGAACCTGTATGCCTCACATTCATTGGTTCATATTAGTCAAGTGTAAAAAGCGCCATCTACATTTGCGTTTCTCTCGTCGCGTTTTCTTCCCTATCACTTTGAGATCTATTAAGCAAACTTTGACTTTACTTTTGACAATTTTTTGCTTAGGTTATGTCAGATTCCAATCCTTGACAGTCCTAAGCAAGATTTCGACAAACCAGAGTCAAAGTACTATACAGTAGTAGTACTAAAAAGTAAAGTAACAGTACTAAAGTACAGCGTTTGTGGGAAAAACACACATCAATAGTGTCTAGGGATCAAGTAAGTTATAGAAGATTGCAATAAAGAATATATTTTACAAAAACTGTATTAATTCATATTTTATTCAAAATGTGGCGATAAGTCATTGATACAGGCATGGGGAATTAGGTAGGAGACCAATCCAGAAGATTAGATTTGATTCATCATATCATAAATTTATTATGCATATACTTACCTTTTTATCTTAAAATGTTGTCCTGTCTTTAGAACATAATTGATTCCATCAGTAGGCATTCGGCGAGATCTAGGAGTATTCTTAATAACTTAGGCCCGGATTCCGTTAAAGCGAAGAGGTGTGAACTACTGCACTGTAATATTATAATAGTATAAAGTACATATTTTTATTATACGAACTGATTTGACGGTACGGACGTAGCTTAGGTACCGTAGGGGTGCACTAAGAAAGGAATTCCAGAAATTCCCACGGGAACGGGAATTAACGGGAAAATACTTTTCTATGAAAAATCTAAACCGCTCAAGTTAGACGCTTGAAATTTGGGATGCAGGTACTACTAAATTACGCGAATGAAATCGCGGGGCGTCCACTAGTTGGTTCATATAGGTCAAGCGTACGCAGCTCCATCTGCATTTAGTTTCACGTTGTCAGACCTATAAGAGGCTGTCGGGTATCATCTCTTCTTTTCTGTACAGTTCGCTCGCTCGAAGCACAAAATTAATTAGAAAAATTAATCACTTCCTCTCCACTCTTTACCCATTTGAAAAATGATGAATAAAAATGAAATGATTATTTTTTCATCTCAAAGCGGGGTAGAGAGAGGCACTTGCTTAACTCTTTCCCGGACAGTGAACGGCTATAGCCGTCGTAACAATAAAAAATCTATTGTGTTCTTTTACTGTCCGCCAATGTGTTAATAAGCAAATGCTGGTTCACCAAGCGTATTTAACCCAATGTGACAGGGGGTGAGCCTATCGCCGTTATAGGGTTCACACACCATGTGGTGTGCGGGTTTCATCACGACGTTGTCCTTCATCGTACGAGCGTCGCGTTGTGTACATAGGCTCTGAAAAAGCGTCCCATTGGTACACGTCCAGTAGCCGGACTCGAACACGCGACCTCCCGGTTACAAGTCAAGTATCCGACCAACTGGACCACAGACGCTCACCCATTTGAAAAGAAAAGCAGACACCTCTTACAGCAGCTTTTACCGAAACCGGGCCGTAGCAATATTTTATATAAATGTAATTATTTAAGGTCAAGTAATTGCAGACAATATACTATCCATAAACTCGTCCCTTATTCGTATTTTACGACAATCAGTGTCAGCGGTACGTCGACCACAGGTATAAAATAAATCGGTAATGATCTTGCTCTCATCCACTATCAGTAATGTTTCCTAGTTGCGTGAAATGCTCACCAGACGCGCTGTTTGGGTAAGCATGTACATATCGCACTGTTAGAACAAGTGTGACACAAGACAGTCTGTGTTTCCTGCGCAGTACAGTCTGAAAGGTCTTCAAGTCACTGGGGTGAATAGGTACCTAATGAACAAGTGTGCTCCATCGTAGACCACATCGCTGCTCAACATCAGGCAGGATGGTGGTCAAACGCTTGTTCATAGTGATTGAAAAAAAATAAAAAAATGTGTCATTTTATGAAATTGAACCTTAACATAAAAGGTACAAAACTTAAATTACAAAATCGGAATGTTTCGTATTGGGTCCTTTTTGTTCTAACTATGCGATATGTAAGTCATACATGCTACCTCTGTTTAAGATTGATCATGGTCGACGTACAGTTCAGTTTTGCACTTTTAATTAAATTGTCTTAGTAAACATACTATACATTCCTTTACATGTTTCCTTGCATTTACATAACTACAACAGTGATTGATTGATTCCTAGCACTTGTATTTCCTACCACATGAATGAAACGTAATTTACCATCGGTTTCTTGGAGCGTAGACAGTTTGACAAGGCAATGGGGAATTCATCTGAGAGAACTGTCATTACTGTCTTCAAACGAAGTTTGACAGTAATGACAGGTCTCCGCCCAAAAATCTGTCAGAAAAAGTCAAAGAAAATTCCCCCCCGAGCTATGATTGGCTGACGACAGCGTTTGTTCAGTCTATCACAGCTGCGATTATTTGATTGCAACGTCATAATGATTACACTTCAAAAAACCAAGTTATTTAAAACAAAAGTTTAAAGATACATTTATAAATTGCAGATGGCGCTGCGTTCGCTCAGCCGATGATGGCGCTAGTGTCGCTGGTCGCTGTCGTCGCCTATTTGCTGTAACACTGTTAAACTAATGCTGTGTAAGTCAATTAAGTACGTTTGTTACTAATAACTATTTATTGTTGAGCTTTAAGAAATAAACACTTTATTTTGTTAAATGTTTTTTTTTCTTTTACCCATTACACTCTTTTGTGTCTAATAGGATAAAAAGGGAGGGTCTAATCTTTACATTATACGGGCAAAATGGAATTCTGAGCGAAGGCAAATTTTCTTATCTGGTGATAAGAAGAGAAGGTATACCTACTACCTTGTCAATCGTCAGACTAGAGCAGCTATACTGCGTGTAAAAAGACCCCGAGCAATCGTCTTAGAAATGTTGTTGGGCTCTTGTCTATATGAACAACTTTTACTATGGCGACGGAAATTAAAAAAAAATCATCATCTCCAAACAAAATGTCATCCCGAGCCAACAAATTTTCTATTTTGACGAGCCCAAAAAACGTTTCTAAGACCATTGCTGGGGGTCTTTTTATACTCGGTATTATGTAGGAAAGTATTGGTACATGCCGAGCGATCCATAGAAGTTCAGAAGCCTCGTGCAACCTGCATATCAAAAAGACTGTGTATGTAGGTTTCCGTGGTAAAACGTGGGGGTTTTTTTATTTAGTAAGAACAAGTGTTTGACCACCTTCCTGCCTGATGTTAAGCAGTGATGTGGTCTACGATGGAGCACACTTGTTTATTAGGTACCTATTCACCTGCGACTTGAAGACCTTCAGACTGTACTGCGCAGGAAACATAAACTCCGGCAAGTCATTCCACACCCTGGCGGTTCGCACTATGAAAGTAGACGCAAACCGTTTGGTTTGCGTAAATGGTAAATCCACCTGGTATGGGTGACGTTTTGCCGTTCTAAAAATGGGGGTACTTGGATACCTTCCGGTCCATATTTAATTTTGCGTACCCCATACCTGGATAACAGTCACGCCACATAGACCTATGAACCTTCAACCTACGTTTCCTATATTTCTTTATACTTAGGTATTGTTTCCTTTCACTTATAAAATTAAAACGCAACGGTGAAAAAATACGTAATTATTTTAATAGCAAAAGCCGCGATATAAACATAGTCAATATTGCTAACGTAGATGCATGCGTGGATAGTCTGCCGGCTGTAGGGGTACTGCTGTTCTCTGACTTTTCTGTGAATTAAAAAGAATAAATGGATTTCTTATAACAGTATCAGCTAGGGCACGCAACACCTACATTTTACTTTTTTTTAATGTTAACATTCTGTATCATCACCATGATCGCCTGATCATGTTCTCGTCTAGCAGCGCCACGAGGGGCCACTTGGGGCCATGAGAGCCTCCCCCAATGATTTCCATGATCATTTGGGGCCAATGCAAATGATCGGCTCTCTTGGCAGATGGGTTGGCGATCATTCTGTATATCTTGTTCCAATAAAAATGCAAAACCATGATTGAACATAATACATCATTTTTTAATGAAACGCGCACAGACATTATAACTCAATATTGTTCACCGGGTATATAGGCGCGAATATAACCAAAGACAAGCTCGAGCTTACCTTTGTTATTTTACTCGACGTTTCGACGCAGTTGCATGCAGAGTCCACTCGTGAGCACGACGCAGTTGCATGCAGAGTCCACTCGTGAGCACGAAGCATGCAACTGCGTCGAAACGTCGAGTAAAATAACAAAGGTAAGCTCGAGCTTGTCTTTGGTTATATTCGCGCCTATATACCCGGTGAACAATATTGAACATAATACAGTTTGAAAAGTATACACGCATAACCGTAGTTGATGCATGCAAGAATGAAAGAAGGATAAGACCGGGAATTGGTAAGCTTCGAGGGTCTATATTAAAAGGTTATACCCGGTATTACGGCGCGAAATTAACCATAGATAAGCATTTAGCTTACCTTCGTTGTTTGCTCGACGTTCCGACACAGTTACATAACGTGCCGAGATCACGAGCTGACAATGTCTGTGTCTTTCTTTAAAAAATGATTTAACTAATCAATACTTGGAGAGTTTATTACGAGTAATGAAATATGAAGTTCTTCACATAAAAACCATTTTTAAAAATTTAATTAAATGGGGAATGTTCAAACTCCAAAAGTTTCTTATCTAGGTGTCGCTAGTAGATATCTGGGGGGACTTCTGTCAGTTATATTTTAGTGCGTTTTTTATTATTTGTGTGAGTTATTTAGACTTCAGAAACTTTTGTAACGTGTACTTAGAAAAACAATAATAAATATTACTGTCGCCATCAATACGGACTGCTTGAAGTTAGTAATTTCGTTGATATTTGTCCCCCTAATACAACTAACGCCATCTGTCATAACTAAGAGAAACAGGGGCCCTGAAAATTGTCCATTGAAAGATAGAATATAAGATAGTTAGATAATAAGAAGTTGAAAGAGTGTAAGCCCGAAATAAGACGAAGGTCTGGAGTGAGGCGGGTGCAGGAGGAGCGGGGTGTGGGGCGTGGGGCAGGCACAGACCGGGCGGCAGGTCCCGCACGGCCTCGTACCCGGCGGGCGGCAGCAAGAGGCGGCAGCGCGCCCGGCGGCGGCCCCGCAGCGCGCCGCGCGCCTCCGCGTCGTAGGCCGCCCCGCCGCCGCGCCCGCTGCGCCACGCACGCATTGACTGCGCCATCATTACGCTGGTGTGGTCACATACAACATAATATTATGTTGGGTTATTACACAATTCATCCCTAAATCTTATAATGAGAGGTTTTCTGATAGCTTTAAATACGTCAAAAGTAGTTCCAAAACATCTCACAGATGGCGCTAATCAGACATGTCTCAAGGAGAAACTCATTTTAGAATTGTCAACAAAAAATAAAAATATGAAATGACAACCCTGTCTAGGTAGTGCCATCTATTGACATTTCTTAGAACTGTAATAGCTTCAGCGACCTGTCAGAAAACCTGCCATTCATGGGGAATTTTCATTGACGTTTTTCTTACAGATTTTCGGCCGGAGAACTGTCATTACTGTCAAACTTTGTTTGGAAAGTATGACAGTAATGACAGATCTCCGCCCGAAAATCTGTCAGAAAAACGTCAAAGAAAATTCCCCATTATTAGAAAACAAAATAGGTACGTACACTGGTTTTATGCCAGATATGCAAGGATGGCCGATATCTAGAGATGAGTAAGATCTTCGAAGTACGTCGAACCACACGTGCACCCGAAATGGCCACAATAGTTAATATAGAAATTAATTATGAGTTTGGCAACAAAACCAGTGAACAATCTCACGGTAAACGTAGGGTGTCTACCTAAACTTTTCTACTCAAAGATCTTATTTAGAAAAGTGTCTTACTTGTAACGTTTACGTTGACCATCGCGGTAGGTAGCGCATCTGCGCTGGTACTAATGACAGGTCTAGCGAAGGTATCTTCTGACACTGGTTACTATACTCCTTAGTACTGCCACTAAAGTTTTAGCTTACCCTTTTTCACGGCTGAAGAGCCCTGACAGTTTATTACATTTCTGCATTAGCGCGTCTTTTTCAATACATCTTAAAAATGAACTAAACTACAATATGAAAAGAAATATTCAATTCAATTTTTTTAAATGGCTCTTGTGCCGACAAGTGATGTCAGCAATTCCGCCAAAAACTGAGTCCTACAAAAACTGCGAAATTTTTGCTGAAATGTAGATATGTCAATATACACACAGTGAAGTGTGAAAACATCATCAAGTGTCAGGGCTCTTCAGCCATGAAAAATGGTATATTTGTAGTTAGACTGCACCTATTAGTTATTGTTAAATTAACCTAAGAAGTGGAGAGTCTCCAAACACGAGCAATGTCATGCTCAAATGGTGACTCTGACATATATTTACACTTGTGTAAAAAGATAACTGTAACAACAAACTACTACAATAACAGTGGCGTGCACACCATATAGGCAAAAATACACTACCTACCTTAGTATTTTGGCTACCCGACCTAA
>SJJU01011393.1:0-10775 GCA_012932125.1 Conopomorpha cramerella
GGGCCAATAGTTTCGGAACCATTTTAAATAATGTATAATGTAATAATAAAAATATCTCTTTAATACTGCTACACTCGTGAGCAAAAATTCCGGGTCACACATAATTTTGTGTACACAACACATCTAAAACGTAAATTGTTTTTGCTCCTATAATATAGTATATTGGTATTGAAGGAACTTTCAAGTATTGTAATTTATAAATCAGAAGGACATTTTTGTAAAGTCATGAACTTACTGATTCATTAATACAGCACCTGAAACTCTAAGCATGCACCGACAATTAATGGACATGGGACCAAACGGAGTATTTCCGATCTTTTACCGCAGAGTTTTCACCCTAGGGTGAAAACTAGGAAACGTATGTCCGAGAATTTACCCCGAGTTGGGTAAATAATAGGAATCTTGATCTATACTCACTTCCTATTCATCACCCCGATAATGTACATTTGAGTTACCAATACGCTTGAAAGCATTTATAAAGAAACATAATAGATTTGAGCTCCGAGAGAGACCTCTTCAAAAAAATACTAACAACTCGTCCAAGTATGTCAGTAACGTGAATAGCACTGATAGTCCGTGACTGTACGTAGGGTGACTCGGAACATGCAACCAATTCCAATCCTTTTTTTCCCAGCTTAGGGTAAATTCTCGGACATACGTTTCCCAGTTTTCACCCTAAAGTAAAAACTCTAGGGTTAGAGATCGGAAATACCCACCAAACGGGAAGAACCAGCTTTCAAACAAAAAACAATCGTTCACCCGGTCAAAAGTTTTGAGGTAAAAAACATAAAAAAATACCGTCGAATTGAGAACCTCCTCCTTTTTTTTAAGTCGGTTAAATATCAAAGACGAGCTCGAAGTAAATTTTATAAAGTAGCAACCTGACTTGTCCCGCCCAGTACAGTTGTATTTATGCCCAACCATCTGGCATCTACATAATTCGACACGAAGCTTCCCAACGGAAAGTTTTTTCAAAGCTATGTAGTTTTAGTCACGATATCATTTCTACCATAATTTATTAGATGATCTATATAGTAATGTTCCTATTTGCATATTTTATAAGTTAGACTAGGATATTTCATTATGATAACTAATTATTTTCATATCATATAATTTTCCGTTGGTTACTATACTCCTTTTGTTCTATAGAAATGTATCGTCATATGAATTCCTTAGTAACCCCACGGTATAAACGCAGTGTTATTTATACCAAAGTTATAACAGGCCAATTTCTTCTTCTCCCGAGAGTTTGTTTGTGTATTTCGCAAGCCTAGGGTCTACTGGAACTGATTATTTCGAATTAGACATTACAAGTAAGTAACTGACATATTAATCTCGGCGTGGTATAACTATTGAATATTGATATGTCAATGTAAGAAAATGTCATATCGTAAAATGAAAAACCAACCCACATTTGGCTCGAATGATCATAAATTCACAACGAACCAATACTTTTTAAATTTTGTAATGGAACGAATGAGAATAAAACAAATAGGTATTTACTGAACTATTCAGTCCCAGTCATCTCACTATAATATAAAATGATCCGGTACCAATTCCACCAGGAGTAGTCGTAACAAAATGCAATGAAAAAATAATAAACAGTTTTTCGATTTATCAGTCTTCCGAAACAGACCAAGCTGTACTCAAGGACAATAATTCAAGGTCATGTAATAAAACATACATTAACATTAAATATCAAAGTCTGAAAGTCATATTTAATAAAATACGACATGTAATACTTTACTTACAATATAGGCCCAAGAAAAAGAAGGACTTTAAATGATTGATTATGTTATTTAAACTTTTCTCTCTTAAAAACTGTTCAAATTGTACTCAGCTAACTCTCCTGGATTGCGAGATTTTGAGATGTGTCGTATTTACATTAGATTATCTGTGATACCCAAAATTTCTGCTCTCGAATGTATTTTCTACAAGATCTAGCCTTGGCCTCATAGTATGCCCATAATATTCTCGAGGTTATTATCCGATAAAAGGATTTAGCGATATTGCACAGCATAATAGCGTGAAAGAGGTCGAGGAGGGCATACTTTAATAGATCACACACAATTTTTCGATAGGTTCTACAGGGTGAAACATTAAGAACGGTCACTATGGGAAAGTCTGAAACTGTAAGACATACGAATATCTGTTCATAGAAACCAATGCATGAATGTAGTTCGTCTTGTTAATAAAATCAATGGCATGGTTTCTAAGACACGTCTTAGAGATACTAACCGTTCTTAATGTTAAGTACAACGTATAATTTAGTATTTAAACTAAACGCTATAGTGGTGTTACAGTATCAATACATAGTATAAAATAAAATCGCCTCCCACCGTCTGTCCCTTAGATCTTTAAAACTATGCAACGGATTTCATGCGGTTTTCTTTCGTAGATTCTTAAAGACGGCTTATATGTATAATACATTAATGCATATGCATATTATTAGCTGTTATTAGCAGGAAACACAATAGTGTATATTGGCAAAACATCGTTTGCTGCGTCAACTAGTTTCCAATAACATAACTTTTAAAGATCCGCCTTCATACATAAAAATTTGAAACGTTCTCCTGGATTGTCGAAATTAAACCGTATACCCAAAACTTCAAATACATTAGAAAACAGCCCAAACTAAAGTAGATCTATGTATTTTAAAAAGGCTCATAATTAGGTCACGTTAGGGTTTGGGCATTTGGATTCACGTGTCAAATTTAACTCACTAAAGTAACATTTGGACATAGTAATAGAATTTTAACGTTCTCTAACGATATTAAGTGCTAAAGGTCAGCATGCACTTTATTAATGGACTTCTATGAAATTGGATCAAATTCCGAATATAAAGTTCGGTTGGCGCAGTTACCTTGTCTGCTTGTTTGTGTAACGTGTTTTATCACGCGAACTATTTAATGGTATTGTAAAATGTTAATGATTTTTTTTCTTTGAAGTTGGTATATCTTCTAGAAAAAGTTGCTTTAGAAATAAGGCACATTGGGTTCATTAGCTTTTGGATTATAGTTGACAGTATGTTATTTTATACTTCTATCCTGCTACGTAACAACTGTGTAAATACGAAATTCCGGGTTGTATGTATATTCTAAAAGCTATACAGGGTGGATACGATAAGTGATCTCACTCGATTATTTGTAAACTGAACGAGCTCTTTTTTAAGGGAATAAATAATAGGTTTCTAATACTCTGGCACTATGAAAAAAAAACAATGATTCAAGATTCCACAAATTTTTTTCATAATCATAGCAAGTAAAGGATAAAACAAGTATTTTATTTTTCAACAAGAATGCCATTTACTTCATTTTTTAATAGTCTTTTATTTACCAAAATGTTTAACACTTTTAATCATGTACGAAGCGGGGTACTTTATTTGATTTCATTTTTCCGCTCTATCTACAGCCTGTCTATAAACGATTATTAGCATCGCTGAAGTTATGAAGCTTCTCTTACACGAAATTGCAGTTCATCTTAATTGTTTGGCCGTTCACTGTAGACGCGTTTAAGAAACCCCAGTGAAAAAATGCGCAAGGCCTGAGACGGATGTGGTTGCACATTGCACATACTAAAGATATTGAAGGTGGGATTGTTGAATTTAGATGGATCCAGTTTATTCCTATTTCGTGGAGAAGAGAAGAAAGCTCTAACGTTCAGTAATTAGTTTTTCAATATCTTCTATAGTTTGGAAATTATCGAATGAGGTAACGTATCGTTTCCATCCTGTATATAAAGATAATTAGGTGACATATTATGTAGAGTCTAAGGCAGAGTCGTTGCTTCTTAGTTTAGAACTCTAGAACGACTCAGATTTCACTGAGTTTGCGTCTAGCATCTTGTGTTCAGAGTCAATATCTGATAGCTGAGATTGATCTTAGCGAGCTGAGTAATATATTGATGTCATTAATCCACAAATTTATGCTACCACTGATAATAATTTATCGTTTACTGTCAGTACTCCAATCCTTTTCACTTACCTCAAGAAAAAAAAAGTTGTGTGGTTTTACGAAACCACGGTAAAAGTGAAACATTTTTCAGATTTTAGGCATTTAACAAAAATTTTTTGGAATAATATTCCACTAAAAGTATAAAAATCGTCTTATCAATCTTAATTTTATACTTGGAAAATTGAAGTGCTAATGGAAAATGATAAAGGCTAAGTCTCCTTGGCTGCTCTGGTCTTTCACTTTATCCCTACTCCGCGGCCGACCGTCACGCGACATGCAACACATGACGACTAGACGATGTAATAAAAGTTTCACTTTAATAATAGAATAAAGTGTCAAGAATATAAACAAATACACTGTCAACACCACAGATCAAAAAGATATTTAAAGCCTTCTTGCCACAGAGTAAAATAGTGTCGAACCTACGCCCTGAGACCACTTAACAAGGAATATTGGACCTTATGTACATAGTCAGGTGTGGTTTAACCTCGTAACTGTAAGAAAACTTATAAGAAGTTCAATAAATCCTAAAATTTCTTTAATTAAATACACTGGGAGTAATGTAGTGTCTGGGCACCGTCACAGATTAAAACCACGTTAATTTAACTGTCACATTTTTCAAACAGCAATACCTAGAATCTACATATCAAAATCAAGTAATGGTTTTAACTAACAATTTAATTTGGAGAAACATTCTAAAAGGTAGGAATTAATTCTAGAATCCCTATATATTCTTGTCGTCACTTATTTGTAGAAATGTAGGTACGCCATTGTGATAGCACTGAATATACATCGAAACAGGAAATTAAGAAGTTTAGACTTCGTTGGAGTTTTAGTGCCTGCAAGTCCCACATCATGAATTCTCCCACAATAAAATAAACCTAGGTATTTTTCAGAAACAAAACATTACTAATAGCAAATGCTTGTCTTTTATATTAAACAGATGAATTAGTTTAGGTCATCCGGAGTACCTAAAGGGAACAATAAATACCCATTGTATAATAACCTGTAAAGTTGGAATATTTATATAGGTTGACAATACCTGAAATAGAAGGTCAATCTTCTTGGACGCTTTGTATAATTTTAAAGAAAAAGAACCGAGTTCCGGCCATTCGATTGTGTCAAGTTCCCTTCGTATTATCGAGTCCGTCATCATCAAACCCTGACTTTCATATCATGGGACCACCTTTGAAATATCTTCTTTCCAAGAAAAATAATCATCATAATCATATGAAGACGAAGTTATCCGCGAACAAACATGAAAAAAATGCATACTAGGGGTAAATTACGAAAGATCTTACGTATGCTTAAAAACGCCTTCCGCCATTCCGGTTATAGAAATCGAATAGACATATTCTAAGAGTACAATGACGGGGTTTCTTAAAAAAAAACGTTGCCACGCCATCTCTAGGTGGCGTAAAGATCTGTCAAATTATGATTGTCTCTGTTGTTGAGTTGACAATATTTCTGGGTGAGTTGTCGCTCAGACCAAGAACAACTAGACTTCCCGAGTCCAAACAAAGAAAAAAAAAACAACTAGACTTGCAATCCGATACTGACGTTTAGAAATGAACGAATGAAAGAATATTCAGAAGTAAGCACATTAAATATTCCGTTCTAAACACATTTAATATTTAGAACTAAATATTACATTAAATATTCGCAACTAAACACATGTAATAGTCAGTACTAAATGCATTCAGTATTCACAACTAATACATTAAATACATACATACACATACATACACTTCACGCCTGTCTCCCAGAGGGGTAGGCAGAGACTACAGATCTCCATTTGTCACGATCCTGACATACCCTCTTTCGCTTCATCTACATTCATACATCTTTTCATACATGACCTCCGGTTTCGAGTACTTTTCACGCCACCTTCGGTCAGGACATCACCAATCTGGTCTTTATATGTCCTTCTGGGGCGACCTCTACTCACCCGGCCCATTACATCACCCATATAAATCTCTTTCGTCAATCGACTTTCATCCATTCTCTCCATATGCCCAAACCACCGAAGCATGCCCTTTTCAATCTTGGTCACTACGTCTTCCTTCAAACCGCAACTTTCCCTTATCACACTATTCCTTATCCTGTCATTCAATGTCACACCTTTCATGCTCCGCAATGACCGCATTTCTACGGCATTGACTTTACTTTTATGCTTCTTCTGCCATACCCAACTTTCACTCCCGTACATTAAGGTAGGTGCCAGTACAGCGTCATGGACAGCCAATCTTGCCTTTTTCGACATGAATTGGCTCCCCATAACACTGCGAAGGGCACCGTTAACCTTATTACCCGCACTCACTCTTCTTTCAATATCTTTGTCAAACTTTCCATCACTTGTAAATAGAGATCCCAAATATACAAACTCATCCCCTTGTTCAACTTTCTCACCGTCAATCATGCACTCACAAATTGTCCTTTCATTATTTTCGACTACCATTACTTTGGTCTTCCTAGCATTCACTTTCATTCCTTTCCTTTTCAATGACTCATTCATACAATTAATCATCTGCTGCAATTCATACGCCGACGGTGCAAGAAAAACTTGATCGTCAGCATATAAAAGGCATTTGATGATTAAACCACCCATATCTAGACCCCAATCACGACCTTTCAGATCTTCCAAACAACTGTCCATGAACAGATTGAACAGCCACGGGGACGCTACGCATCCCTGTCTGACACCTCTATGGATGCCAAACCAGTCTGAGTAGGTCCCGTTTACCCTGACACAGGCACTGGAATCATCATCAAGTGATTTCAAAGCCGTACCAAGGTCCTGTCCAACTTGAACCGGGACAGCAGCAAGGTCCACAACTCATTCCTGGGTACCCGATCATAAGCCTTCTCTAAGTCCATTAAAGCGCAGAAAACCTTTTGGTTTTTAGCCAAAAACTTCTCCGTCACCTGGCGCAAAGAGAAGACTTGGTCGGTGCATCCCATTCCCTTCCTATAACCAGCTTGTACATCCCAGATTTTTTCATCAGTCTCACGTATTACCCTTTCGATCAACACTTTTGCATACATTTTGCCGACGATACTAAGAAGGCTGATTCCTCGGTAATGTTTGCAATCCTGCTGTGAGCCCTTAACCTTATACAGTGGAACGATTACGGCTTTGCACCAATCACTTGGTACTCGGCCGTATCGCCAACATGCATTCAAAATAAGGTACAGCAGGTTCGCCACCACCGCACCACCAGCCCTCAGCATCTCCAGCGAAATCCTATCATACCCAGCCGCTTTTCCATTTTTCATTCCTTTCATAGCCTTGAAAATTTCATTCATAAGTATCTCACTTTTATTCTCTTCGCCATCCATATTACCCGCATCAACCAAAGTCGACGCGGTGCTACATTCAAACAAATTTTCAAAGTATTCCTTCCATCTTCTTACAATCATACTTTCTTCATTCAATTTTTTTCCATCCTTATCTCTAATTGCTTTCATGCTATGATTCTCTGACTTACTTCTGGCTGACCGGACTAGTTTCCAAAATAGCCGAATATTATTTTGGAAGTTGTCAGAGAACCTCTTTTCATTCCGCTCTTTTAACTCAATCTTCTTACGTACTATCAGTTCTTTCACTCTCTTCTTTAAGCACTTGTATTGAGACATTTTCCTTTCACTTTCATCCACATTAGTTGCTTGGGTGTTGGCTCTCATGGCCAACACATCCATCCATGCCTTTTTCTTTTCATTCACACTCTTGCTTACTTCCTCATCCCACCAGAGCTCACAGTCTCTGGAGTCTCTCATTCTTCCTCTTTCGCACCTCGCATACCTCAGTGGCTATCTCAACCATACCATTTTTAAAAACATTCCATACATTATCTATCTCATCTTCTCTTATTTCTTCATTCACTATACTGAGTTTTTCTTTCAGCATTGATTCATACTTCTCTTTCACGTCATCCTTCCGGAGTTGATCAACTTTTATTCTTTGCAAGCCTGTGTTGACAACAGGAGCCCGATGACGCCAACCCCGGAACAAACCACTAATTCGGCTGACAACCAAATAATGATCGGTCCCAACATTAGCACCACGATAAACCCTAGTGTCAAGCACATGCTGCTTCAGTCGTCCATCCACAATCACAAAGTCAATCATACTTCTATCTACACCCCGCTGCCAAGTATACGTGTGGATCTTCCTGTGATCAAACATGGTGTTTGTCACAGCAAGGTCCCACTCCATACATATCTCGAGAAGGCTCTCACCGTTCTCGTTCACTCTTTCATCACCAAACAAGCCCAGAACACTTTCATACAAATCACGCTGTATACCCACTTTTCCATTAAAATCCCCTAGCGCTATGATCAACTCATTTCTCTTACATTCTGACAGTACACCCCTGACATTCTCCCAAAGGTCTTCGCGTTCTCTAAGTGGCTTAGACATGTCCGGTGCATATACACCCAACACGAACAAGTGCTTTATGCCAACTTTGAGTCTCGCCCTTTAAATAGTATTGAAACTTGAATACACCATTGAATATTGAATACATTAAATATTCAGAACTAAACACATTAAATATTCATAACTAAAATCATTCAATGTTTAGAACTAATACATAATGGCAGAATTGCTATTTCGAAGATACACAAAGCTCAACTTAACTTGTCAGTTGTATGTCAAATACGGAATAACCAGTTCTTGTAGACCTATAATAACCGTTGTATAAGTGATAACGCGTTTATTGGTAAGGCGGTAAATATTTAGAACATTCGTAACTAAAACCATTAAATATGTAGAACTAATGCATTAAATACTAATGTATTCAATATTCAATGGTGGTTTGGGCATATGGAGAGAATGGATGAAAGTCGATTGATGAAAGAGATTTATATGGGTGATGTAATGGGCCGGGTTAGTAGAGGTCGCCCCAGAAGGACATATGTTGACCAGAGTGGTGATGCCCTGGCCGAAGGTTGCGTGAAAAGTACTCGAAACCGGAGGTCATGTATGAAAAGATGTATGAATGTAGATGAAGCGAAAGGGGTATGTCAGGACCGTGACAAATGGAGATCTGTAGTCTCTGCCTACCCCTCTGGGAGATAGGCGTGAATTGTATGTATGTATTCAGTACTAAAGACTTTTAATATTCAGAACTAAACACATTTTCAGTACTAAACGCTCGCTGGACAGCAAATGTAAAGCGCAGGTTTCTCATGTACATGTTAACTGCAGATGTATACGGAAATAAAAATCTTAGTATCTTTCCATTATATTGGACCCCACAGATACTTGCCGATAAAATATATAATTATACAATCTCTGCTGACTGTGGTTGCTTATACGAATTAGTGTAGTGAGCGATATTGTAAGATATCTGCTCAGATACAGATATCTTACCGTATCTGCGTAGTGTGTGGCGCGCTTTAAGTAATCGTGACACTTACCACGAGTACCCATACTTGTGATCGATACATTGATTTTTTTATGGATATCTACCACAGATTATGTCGGCTCTCCTCTTCATCTTGAATACCGGGCTCTCTGTTATTTTGTTTATCTGTAGTAACTAGATAGTTAATAAGACTGTTTGGAAATCTAAGTTTGACGGAATATAGCTTCGAACATATTGAAACTGTTGTCATCTAGAGAGCATAAATGAAACAAAAAAAACCCTCATTATGTTTTATTGAATCTTAGACATAATACTTTTTTGCTATCGTTACAGATCGAGGATACGAGTCGAAAAAAAATAAGCATGCCGACGTTTTTAGTTCCTATGAATGGTGGTATTTGGACGATGTGCGCTACATTGGAAGGTGAGTCCCTCCCTAACTTTTGTTCACTATAATATTTTATTCTAAAGAAATAATGTTTGCCAATTACTAACATGATTGTACAGAGCTTGATAAAACAATAAGAAATGATTCAATTACTGATTTATAAGACAACTTTTTGTACAATTTTAAAATTGTTATAAATACTTTACTTATATTTGTAGTCTGTAGACAATAGACTTACTTTAGTAGTTCAGACTGGACCGATTTTGAAATAATTGCAGCAATATAAGTGTCATAGGCTTGTATAGCTTATCCAGAAACGGTATAATCATCACAATAATCAACGGAGCACAGTTAAAACATTTAGTAAGAGTCTACTTATATCAGTTGTGGTCAAATAAAAGTCAACTGGGCTTTCACAGTGCTCACGCTAATGCAATTTTACTAATACAGCATGTTCTTTTATGCGTGTCACTGGGCCATAAGGCCTTGTTTGCCACGTGGCTCGACATCGGAAAATGAAAATAAACACTCTGTATTTGTACAAGGTCACGTCGTTTATTTATTCACAGACACTACACAAACAAGAGCATCGTGTAAATGTGTTAAGATGCCATCTCTTATTTATCGATCTGTGTAAGCGCTTAGTTACACTTTTCTTATAAGTATCTAATAGCAACTAAATGGGTAAATAAATTACTGAAACCATTAATACAACAGGCGTCAATGCCCACAAGCGAAAAAGGAACGATCTTACTTCTCCAGCCTTTTGTTTTATTTTGGTACATTTTTTTTTATCCGGATCTTTTTACTATAACTGCTGGAGTGTACTCAGTGAGGTCTACAGTCATTGTAGAAATATAAATAAATAATATTCACCGAGCGTATTTAACCCAACGTGACAGAGGGTGAGCCCATCGCCGTTATAGGGTTCACACACCTTGTGGTGTGCGGGTTTCATCACGATGTTGTCCTTCACCGTACGAGCATTGCGTTGCGTACATAGGCTCTGAAAAGGAGTCCCATTGGTACACGTGCAGTAGCCGGACTCGAACCCGCGACCTCCCG